>APFE031314404.1:147766-221084 GCA_000404065.3 Pinus taeda
ATTATATCACTGTGACAATGAAAATTTGAAGTTTGAAGTTGGGCCTTGGCAATTATAACTCATTGGTAATGATTGTGAATTATGAATATGATGCTTTGTGAAAGACTAAAGTGTTTCATTTCATCTCATTATTCATGTTTCATTTTATAAATTTTTAACATTTCATATCATGTTAACAGTTAGAAGTTAGGACTTAGAAATATCTTCGATATTACTTCTTGTAATGGTTAAACTTGGCTTACAAGTACTTCTTGTTACTTTGGTGATCAATGATGATAAATGTTATTGAATTGAATGCTATTTTAATTTATTATTTTACTAAGGTTGATGACGATTATAATTTCTAGATGATTGATGTGATATGGTTCAATGATCAATTTATGTTTTTTTATGTTTTTTATGTCTATTTCATCATTCTACATGTTTTTGTTGACATATATGTATCAAAAATTAAAAAATATAAAAAATATATATATTTTTAAAAAATCGCTCCGGGATTCGCTCCCAAACCGGGAGCTTCTGAAAATGGTCGCTCCCGCTCCCGCTTCTGCTCCCGCTCCCGCTTCCGCTCCCGCTCCCCGCTTCCGCTCCCCGCTTCCGCTCCCGCTCCCAAGTAACACACTGCTCAAGGCACATACCCCATCCAGATGTTCACCAGGTATGTCCTTACAGGGCTATTCTTATCTTGGATTCCCAATCCTCAAAGAATATCGATCCTCTTCAGGACTACTCTTATCTTGGATGCCCTACCCCATATCCTCAGAGTATTAGTCCTTAGAACTACTTCTATCTTGGATTCCCAATCCTCAATAAGTATTGGTCCTAGATGCTTATCCAATTCTCCATTCCCCCTACCAGTGCCTTCACTAGACTTGCAACTGTTAGTCCTGGCCTAGTGCATGACACATGGAGCATACGGTGTCCCTCATCACTCCCTCTCAACCAGGGATGAAATATCTACAAGCCCAAGCTTGTCTCTCAAATACTCAAGCTTCCTGTTCGGAAGAGATTGTGCCAATATAGCAACTACCTGTTCATCTGTGGAGATGTACTGTAGTTTCATGACCCCATCTTGTACCAAGATTCTAATATAGTGGTACTTATTATTGCTATGCTTTGTCCTAGCATGAAAAACTGGGTCCTCTGTCAATCTTATGCAACTATAGTTGTCACAGTGTATAACGGTAGTGTCCAAAGGTCCTTCAAACAAATCTGAAAGAAAATTTCTGAGCCAAACAACTTGTCTACCAACTTCACTAGCTGCTATATATTCGGCTTTGACACTACTCAATGCAACTGATTCTTGTTTCCCGCACATCCATGAGATCATAGAATATGCCAAACTAAAACATCCACCAGTAGTGCTTTTTCCATTTGCATCACCTCCTTCACAATCTGAATCTATATAGCCCAATAACTGTATCTCATTACAACCATAGTGATGTATAGTCCCATGAAGATATCTCAAAATATGTTTAGCTGCTATCCAATGCTCATGCCTTAGCTCCATTTGGAACTGACTAAGAATGTTTACTACAAAACATATGTCTGGTCGGGTGTTCACAAGGTACATCAAGGAGCCAATCAACTATCGGTAGGATGTAGGATCAATAAGGCTTGAATCTGAACTCTTTAACTTCTTCAAATTAGTGATCATTGGAGTTGTCATTACTTTACTGTCCATCATACGAAACTTCTGCAATATATTGATCACATATTTCCCTTGACCAAAGATAAATCTCACTAGGTTTTTTGCCATACTTCTAGTTCCAACTAGTAATGCATTAGTCCAAGGTCCTTCATATCAAATTCAGTTGCAAGTTACTTCTTGCATTCTTGAATACGACACTCCACACCAGTTAGTAGTAGGTCATCCACATATAATAGTGTGATTGCGGGTTCATTCTTAACCACCTTGATGTAGAGATTAGGATCTGCAAAACTTTTGAGAAAACCAAGTCTTAGTAGATATGCATCCATCCTTGTGTACCATGCTCTAGGTGCTTACTTCAAGCCATATAAAACCTTCTTCAACCTGCAAATATGTGTTTCCTTATCATGAACTTCGAATCCTTGCGACTACTCAGTGTAAACTTCTTCATCAATTGTCCTATTTAGAAAGGCTATTTTTCTGTCCATTTGATGGATGTTCCATCCCATACTAGCAACAATAGAAATGCGTGATCTAATGGTTGTATATCTTGGTGGTGGAGCAAAAGTTTATTCATAATCGATTCACTCTTGTTGTGAGAATTCTCTTGCCACAAGCCTTGTCTTATATTTGTCAATACTTCCATCAACTGCATCACTGATCTTGTACACCCATTTGGAAGTCACAATTGATTTGCCTTTAGGTTTGCGAATGATTTCCCAAACATCATTGTTCATTATTGACTGGTATTCTTCTTGCATTGCATTCTTCCATTCTTGGTGTTCGACTGCCTTCTCATAAATCGTAGGTTCTGCTTCGATAAGTTTAGTCATGTAAGCTACATAACCTGAATATCTCTTAGGCCTTTTGCTTTCTCTGAATGTTCCTTTAATTGTTGCATGTCCTTCGACTTCTTGTAGAGTTGACCTTAACCATGCCATCCTTTTTTCGAATTTGCTGCACGGGTTCACTTGGTCCTTCAATTTCTTCTTGATTGGTTGTAGGTTCCAGAGTATTGTCATGCCTTGAAACTCTTCATTTGCAAAGAGAGGTTCTTCTTCCTCATCAGAATCAATAGGAATGTCCTTGGACTTCTTGTATGCAACATTTTCATCAAAAATGACATCTTTGCTTACTTCAATATGACGATCTTCCTTGATGTAGACTCTATATGCTTTTGATAAGTGCTATATCCAACAAAGATGCCTCTAATACCTGTTGGGTCCAATTTCCTTCTGTCTTTGGGAATGTGAATGTATACGAGATATCCAGAAATTCGGAGATGATCAACACTTGGCTTCTTTCTTGTCAGTGCTTCTTCTGGGGTCTTGTCATTAAGAATTCTATGAGGACTTTGATTTTGTACATATACTGCTGTTACAAAAGCTTCTCCCCATAAGAACTTGGGAAGGTCTTGGTCATGAAGCATGGCTCTAACACATTCTTCAATGGATTGGTTTTTCCTTTCAGCCACACCATTTTGTTGAGGATTGTAGGGAACTATCAACTCTTCTTAATTCCTACTTCTTTGCAAAAAGACACAAGTTCTCTTGAAGTATATTCTCCACCATTATCTGATATTAGGGTTTTGATCTTCCTTTTTGTTAGATTTTCTACTTCTCCCTTGAACTCTTGAAATTTCTCAAATCCTTCATCCTTAGACTTTAGGAGGTATATCCAAGTCTTTCTAGAGTGATCATCAATGAATGTTACATAGTATTGATGACCACCAAGTGACTTCGCTGCCATAGGTCCACAAACATCAGAGTGTATGAGATCCAAAATTTCCTTGGATCTTGTGTCATTGCTAGTAAAAGGTTTCTTCACATTCTTGTTAAGAGCACATCCCTTATAAACTCCTTCATGCGCTTCTTCCAGTTCGGGGATACTAGTAACCATGTGATTCAATGATGGCAATATCTTGTAATAAAGGTGACCATACCTTCTATGCCATAATTCACAAGAGTTGATATCTAAATGTACTAGAGCTTAGGAGTAGGTGTTAGAAGTCAATACAACCTTCCCTCACGAATACCAATGGTCTTTGCATTTTCAATACTAGATCCATTAGCCCAAACAATAACTTTGCCATCAACAAATGCCACCCTATCACCTCCATCTTCTAGGCAAGAAATAGAAAGCAAGTTGTTTTTCAAACTTGGGACATATAGGATATTGTTGAGATGAATATTCCCACTGGATTCCAGCTCCAAGGAGGTATATCCAATCCCTTTAACCGAGTAGCTATTCTTGTCTCCAAGTTCCATTGAGTGAGAAGAGTTTCCTTTTGATAGAGCCTTGAGTTGACCACATTCCCCTGTCATGTGCCTTGAAGCTCCACTGCCAATTACCCATGTACTATCATCTTCAAATGAACCTGTAAGAGCAGAATAAAGGCTTCCATCCATGGTTTCTTTAGATAGATTGGAGATGAACTTGATGATGCAACCTTTGATAGATTCAAGGAGACTCCTAATAGTCTTGAGGCCTTTCTTCATGTAGCTTGCCATTTGAGAGGGAGAGAGAAGATAGATAGCTGCTTCAAGAATGTTTTCCAACAAGAGTGCCAACAAGGATGTGATCTTTAAACTTCCTTCCTTCACCTTAACTTTGATTCCATGTTGAGAAATCAGTATGCTAGTAGATTAGCGTTGATTATTCTTACTTGATAAGTACTTGTGAGTGTTTGTTGGCTTTTATTAGATAATTACTTGTGAGTGTTTGTTGGCTTTTATTACTTGTGTTCTTCTTCATCAAACAATTACCAAAACATAAAGTGCATGAAGATCACGAGAGACAAAGAACACACGTGTAGGCTCCAAGCCAGGGAAAAACCCCACAAGGGGGAATTCCCAAACAACTTCTCTTCTTATAGAATCAGATCAAAGTGAGACATCCAATACCCAAGATCAAAACCTCCACAAGAAACCAAGTCATCCCTGCTTCAGACCTTCTCCAACCAAACCAAGTCAACAAGAATCAAAGCTGGTCAAACCTCTTCTAATCAGAATTTCGGACCTGCAACTTTGCAGAGTTGCCCCAACACCATCGCAGAAACAGACTTGCCCCAACACCATTGCAGAAACAAAATTTCGACCCTGTAATTCGCAGAGTAACCCCAACAACTTCGCACGTGTGAACAAAGCAAGCAAAAATTTGATTTTTCATCTTTCCTTCAATTCTTCTCTCTTCTTTGCCTTTGCTCTACTTCTTCTCTCTTGCACAGAAATTGAAGTGTGTGAGTGATCAAATGAGATCGAAGTCTCTTCTTTTTATAGGCCATCCAAGAGGTCGAATAGGGCCTCTTCAAGGCCGACTTGGTCTTGTGGGACAAAATGACTCTTTTTGAGTCAAAATATTTTTTTTTTCTTTTTGTTACAAATTGTCCAAATGGGACTTTGACACATGACAACTTTTCTTCTCGACTCAATAAACCCTAGAAGCATGAAGAACGTGCTTTGACTAGAATAATAATAATAATAATAATAATAATTTTTTTTTCTTTTCTTTTTTCTTTTTAAGTTTTTCATGAAATACATTTTGATACAAGTACAATGATAATTATGAAGACTGAACCTAGTTACATTTTCGACAAATAACTCAGCTGATGGTGTTGAAAACACCAGATTTTCCCTCATTAGCTTCATGAGAAATAGTGACAAATTTCTTAAAGTTCAATCCCATATCTCTGTTTTCCAAAATGAAGGGAAAAATACCAAAAGTTAGGTTATAAATTGTACTTTCCGGCAGGGCTATATTTTCCTTTGACTTGTGATATTTTCAATTATATAATGATAATTATCGCTGATAAGGAAATATTGCAATTTTTAGTGGTGATAATATTGAATCTTCCAAAATGTTGTGATACTTGTAATAGTGTTGGTGAGGGACTGTTGACCGAGAAGGTAAATACCTCCCCTCTTTGTGTTTTATTGAGGGGAAGAAGGTCAACACTGGCTGTGAGATGGGTGTGATCACCGGGGGAGATTCCTTGTTAAAATTTGAAGGTAGATGTCTAAGTGGTTTGAATTCTTTGGCACTGTGAGTTTTGCTGAGAGCGTGACTAGAGCCTGTAGGGCATTTGTTCGCCCTGGAGGTAATATGCCCTGCCTGGGGGTGTGGAATTCATAGCTGATTCCTCCAGTTGGAAGGTGAATTGCTCCTCAGTGACAAATTTAGTGTACATCATTGAAGCATATGTTGTTATTTATGCCCATGTGAAATACTTGTTTGTCTTCAGTTCCGTTGTTCCATGAATTTAATGGTTAATCTCTGAAATCTGTAATGGAATGTGCAATTTGTAAGTTGGATGGGAGATTCGTGTTTAATGATGAATGGAGCTTAACTTTTGTTGAGCAATTTGTTGGAATTGTTGTGCATGCATGCAATGTCAATTCTGCATGTAAAACCTGTTATGAGTTCGTGGAAGTGAAATTGGACTTGGCTGGTAAATACCAATTTGGGAATGAAGAAGAAATTTCATGGAAGTGAAATTGGACTTGGCTGGTAAATACCAATTTGGGAATGAAGAAGAAATTTTTGTTTGGAGTGCTCCAATGTCCAAGTGACGCATCTGGTTATGCTACTGGCCAAGTAGGCTTCACTCTTTGTCCATGTTGTAGAACGTATAAGGACCATTTATCTCCTAATTTAAATGGGAATTGTATAATGCTACACTTGGGTGAATTGGAATTGGTGGCCGAGGCTTAGTTACCAGATTTAGCCAATACAATAATATGCGAGGATAGAGTGTAGACATTTTTAGGAAGGTGTTGGACTCTTACAGTGGGAACAAAGCATACATGTTGGCTCTCCTGGCCTATGCTGGGGAGGGAAGGGAAGCCCACACTCTGCTGTGACCTGGTAATGTAAAACTCTCTGATGTATTATTTGTATTAATGAAATATAAGATTCTGTTTATAAAAAAAGAAGATAATTTTGTAGGTGGCACTTCTAGGTCAGACAATGATAGTACCTTTTTTTTTTTTAAATTTTCTTTTCTGATTTTACCCTGTATTAATTGGGGTTACTGCTTTGCACAAATACTATGAATTGAGGCTTCTGAAGGCATAGATGTTGGAACAAAGGTTAACTTGGGTACTCTTTGAATCATTCATATGGCAATCAAAGCAGGTTAGTCTAGATCTGTCTTTTCTATATCAGAATGACGAATATGAAGTGGCTTACTGTGAACACCCCCAATTTTCAAGATAGTAAAACAGCTTGTTCCCTTGATAAGTTTGAACTAGCTTTATTTTCAAATGTGGTCTTGCAAAATAGGTAGTGATGTGTCAAGTCTATGTTTTGGTAATCTTATGTGCAGTGATCTAATAATGTCTGTCTGCAGAAGAGGAGGACTGGACAGCAATTAAGCAGTGATGTTCAATCTGATGAATCAAAGGAAGTTAAGCTCACATGTGCAATTTGTATATCCACGATGGAGGAGGAGACATCAACTATATGTGGGCACATCTTCTGTAAAAAATGCATTACAAATGCTATACATCGATGGAAGAGATGCCCAACTTGCAGGAAAAAACTTGCAATCAACAACATCCACCGTATCTATATTTCTAGCAGCACTGGTTAGCTATTCATCGTTGTACTTGTTGCCAAATTCTGCTAGTTCGTAGGAGAAGCTATGTGATTGTACTTCCTTATGTGTGACATAAGAGAATGTCAAAAGAGACATTTCTCGCACTTGTTCTTTATCTGCACGTTAAAATGTTTTTAGAAACATCTGCCAAAGCACTGATGATGATATTTACAACTTGAATGATGACGAAGGCTATTGGAACAGCCATTGGGATCTATTTACATGATGTTGAATGTTTTAAAATTCATCAACTTGAACAAACCCTACCACCTACAAGCTTTTCTTTCATTATTTTACATTTCGGTTTCTAAGTTTGCAGGAACATTGTCATATTTATTTATGGTTTGAGTTAATTTTTTTTTACATGATGTTGAATGTTTTAAAATTCATCAACTTGAACAAACCCTACCACCTACAAATTTTTCTTCCATTATTTTACATTTTGGTTTCTAAGTTTGCAGGAACAGTGTCATATTTATTTATGGTTTGAGAATATATATATATATTTTTTATTATGACATAATATCGTTACAGCATTAAAAATTATACAACACAGGAGAAAAGACAAAGTAGCCGACAACTTCCTTTTGTAACACAAGGGAGTGCGCCACTATATTAGAAAGTTTAGTTGTCAAGTTGCCTCGTTATGCTTTCAAGAAGAAAAACTCTTTTCAAATACAAAAATAGTCCAAATCATTGAAATTCATAATATAGTTGCTTGCCTTCGAAAATCAGTACTGTTCTACCGCTAGGAGAGGTAATATCTTTGATTTCGTTATAGCTATGAATGTTTAGTGAGAAATCATTGAATAACATTCTGGTTTTATATTTTAGTCTTTACGGCTGACTATTTGTTATTTCAATTATTTTGTATTATGTTAGTTATTATTTTCCATTTATATGAATATAATATATTTTGCATAAAATAGTTCCAAGGGATAAATTAGTTGGTCGAGTTCATGTTGCTAAGTACCTTGTCTATCGAGAGGTCACGGGGTCAAATCTCTTTGATGCCCTTGGGTTTAGGCCTT
Organism: Pinus taeda; assembly: GCA_000404065.3. Lineage (NCBI taxonomy): Eukaryota > Viridiplantae > Streptophyta > Pinopsida > Pinales > Pinaceae > Pinus > Pinus taeda. Next base: position 156,045 of record APFE031314404.1, read on the forward strand.
GCTAGTTTGACTGGCAATTAGATCCCTTCAGGTTGATTTACTTGGATTTTCCTATGGATGTAGCGGCCACTCAATATCCGTCAGCCACCCTAAAAATATATATATTTTGCATAAAAATACAATGTAAATTGTAGCATATAGAGCCAGTTATATACCATAATCTTTATCTTATGTAAAAAGAAACGAATGTAACATCTAATTTGACCTCGCTAGTTTGGTCATGATACTTCTGTAATGTTTTCTCGCACGTGAAAAAACTAACCCAAAGTTGTCTCCAAGGCAACTCTACTATCGAAGCTATCTAAAACAGTAAACAAGTTTACAACATGGATATATAAGATCTGTCTTGTGGCTTTTGGGTGGCGGTTATACTTTGATATTTGATTAAAGGTACATTGTCTCAAGTGATGGTAGGGCAAGGTATTGGCAGCCCTGTTTTCGAAAAATGTTGCTTCATCCCTGCCCATAGTTTCTTGATCCTTGCTTCATTGAGAGAATATAGTCTCGCCCTATTTATATGTGAGCAAGCTATATAAACTGACATTATATTCATATGGACGTATGAGTTATATTCATATGGAGGTATGAGTTGAGTCTGTGCAGGTTATCCTGGAAGCATAGGAGAGGGAGTTATATAAAGATTATCCCTTTTGTAATCTCTAGGCAAAACCTGTTCCTTGAAGCCTAAGAGATACTCCTCTATGCTCGAAGGATTTTCGTTGTGATAACTCTTCCTATATATATATAGAAATGTATATAATTTGTATTAAAAAGTTGTGGTAGCCACATTGTATAGCATAATAATACAAATAAAATAGTATTTATTAGAAGTTTGGCTTCCATGTTTTAACAATATTAAAAGTACAACTAAAAAGTCAATCATTACAAATTTTAAGAAATTGATGAAAGAGCAAAACCACCTTAGAATACATTCAAAAACCCAAGAAAATAAAATAAAATAAATGCCCACTAAGAGCTTCTTGCATGATGTTTGCCCATATCCGGTACACAAATTCAACATTTTTCATCTCCAAATCTCTAGGTGCTCATTGGACATTCTTGTCCTTGACCACAACAAGAACATGTCCAATTTGATGCCTATGGATGACAATTGAAGGAATACGAATTACTGGTGAGACCCAAGACTAATTTATATAACATACTGCATTGTGCTTGTAGAGTCTTGATTTGTCTACTCTTTTGGGCCACAACCCCAAGATTTTTACATCCTTGACATTTTGAACCTTAATCTGACTAGCCATTCTATTGTTGAGATTAAAGGGAGCTACTAGCATGTTTGCAAGGATATGATTGCTTATACACTGTGATGTAGATTTGGAGACTCACATAAGAAGCATTACCCATAATGGCTATGGCCCACTATCCTCAAATGATGCCAACCCTTCTTGACCATTAAGACTAAATTAGTCTAAGACTAACCACTTTTTGGGGCCTTCGAAGATATAAAGAAACAAAATCCAAACCTTCACAAATCCATGGAGCCAAGGAGCCAAACCATGAAAAAGCACAACAAAACCTCTTGAAAATTAATGATAAAATACTAAGAGTATTGTGAGTCCCTTGGGTCTATAACCAACCCCAAACTCGAGGCAATTTTGAAGAGCTGGAGCCTAACAATCATGAATGATCCCACTTGTGCTACACCCAAAGGTATTAATCACTTTATGAGCCATCATTGCAACCTTGTGCGAGTAAGGAAGAGTAAAGAAGAATTATTGTGGGGGGCTTAAATGCTTGTCCCTTCATTGAAAAACTCACAACCGCATGTCTTGACATACATTCAACATTGAAGAAGCATATATTTCCCTCAATGATGAGCTATAAACTATAGTTGTAAGGGATATGGAAAAACTTGTGACCCTCACATTTATTCTGAGTGATCAAGCAACAGAGAAAACCCCTCCATTTGCTAGTCAATTTGCTTGATTATGAAAAGCTCTCACAACTTGGAAGTATTCTATGTCTTTGAAGCTTCTTGATGCCCCTTGAATTCTATGGAGGGGCCTTGTTAGACTAGTATCCTTGGAATTTCACTGATTTCTCATATTCTTGATTATAAGTGATGAGTCCTCTATTCTAATAAGGCCCCTGATTCCCTCTTGAGCATATAATCGTTTATCCCTAAAGAAGCAACAATGCTTTTGCTTGTATATTGAAAGCTTCTTAACATTTAGCAAGCTTAAGATATTATATAATATATATATATAAGGATCAAGAGCCCCCATATACTACCCCTTGTGTATCCTTGTATATTACAATGAAGAAAGTGTTGGAAAATGTAATTAGTTACGGTCTTTATAATTGTCATCATACTCATGTCATTATGTATATTTTATGTAACAAGCAAAAGAAGAAAGAAAAAAAGATTATTTTCATGTATGGGTTTTAGGCTTCTTTTGATTGGTCAACTAGGTTAAGCATGTTCTTCATGCTTCTAGGTTTGTCATAAAAATAATTGTCCCGAGTCAAGAAAGTCAATATCATTCGTATTAGACCCATTTAGCCAAGTTAAAGAAGTTATTTCTGAGTCTAGTAAGTCAAAAGTGACCTCCAAGCACAAGTTGGCCCTGCTAGTGACAAGTTAGCCTAGAAGAGGTCTATTCGACCACTTGTGAAGTTTATATAAAGGAGATGAGTTTGATTCATTTGGACACACTTTTGCAGTTCGATCTCAAGCAAGAAACAAGAAGGAAGGGGCGAAGGTCTAGGAAGAGGAAGCATCTAAAAAAGAAATCGAAAATATGAGTTTTGTGATCATTCTCTCTCACATGTGCAAAGATTCTAGGGTTTCTGTAGTTGTTGCAAGGCCAAAAGTTGCACGTCGAAGTTGCAGACCTGATTTGAGGGCCGAAACCTTGATTGGAGTAGACCTAGAAGGGGTTGACTTTTGTTGACTTTGGTAGACCATGTTTTGTCTTTAGGAAGATCACTTGGAAGGTTGACTTGGTGCTTGGAGGAAGATTTGAATTTGGTCTTTGGGTCTTGATTTTTCTCATTTGATTAGATTCTATAAGAAGATTAGATTCTTTATGGGTTTTCCCCTTGGAGGGGTTTTTCTCTAGCTTGGAGCCTATTTCTTGTGCCTATTGTATTTATTGTTTATGCTCTTGATAATTGCTTGATGAAAAGATCTAATAAAGAACAATAAGAAGATAACTAAAGTTCACAAGTAATTATTAAGGATAAGGATAATTGATTAAATAGTTGCCCTATTAGATTCTCCAATAGAAAGTACACAATTCTAATGGTAGGGTTGACTAGCATTGGCCAACAAATTTGGAGTGTACACGGGTGGAATTTGTAACATGGGTTCTAATAAAGAACAATAAGAAGATAACTAAAGTTCACAAATAATTATTAAGGATAAGGATAATTGATTAAATAGTTGCCCTACTAGATTCTCCAATAGAAAGAACACAATTCTAATGGTAGGGTTGACTAGCATTGGCCAACAAATTTGGAGTGTACACGGGTGGAATTTGTAACATGGGTTCTATTAAACAAGATACTCAACTATATTTTACTTGCATAATCAAGTTAATCTAATTATCTATTTGTTGGTAATGTACTTGTATGACTACACTTTGTATGTTTGGGCAATTATTCAGGGACCTAACAATAGTATTATGCATTGTAGCATTCATATTTAACGAGGTTTCTACCTCAAATTAAATAATTTAGTTTTATCAAAATGTGATTTTGATTTCATTTATTGCAACCAATAAAACATCAGCTTTTAATAATAATAAGATAAAACAACATATTTTCACAATAGTTATAAGATCAGAAAGAAATGCATGACTCAACCACACTAACTGCAAAACTGAATTGCATATAAAAAATGCAAATGCAACATATGTAAAATATTACCAGTATACTTGAAATATGGTAAACATATCTAGTATTTTATTTCACACCTGAAAGTGCCATAGTAGTTAGTAGTTCTATTTGGTCAACTTGGGTAATAACATTTGTATATTGAATTATGGTAATTGTATTTTGTTTTTGACATCCTCAAAATATGTAATAACTTGTTTCACAAATAGATTACAAGGGTTTAGATTTTAAAAGTTTGTCGAAATTTAACATTGCCTACGTAGTTGGAAATGTGACTAGTATCAGTCGTTATAATGTAATTCAAATGTAATATTGATGTATTTATTATATTAATTGTTATTAATTTATTTCTAGTTAAAGCATATTTTTCATGCTTATAGGGTCAATTGAGTCAAAATAAAATTTATTGAGTCAAAGAAATGTAACTGAGTCAAAGTCCAATTTGGAACTCTGGTAAGAAAAAGAAAAACTATTTTTGTTCAAAGAGTCATAATGTCATCTACAACACCAAGTTGGTACTCCTTGTTCAAGTCGGCCTAAAGAGGCAACTATTCGACTTCTTGGGCAACTATAAATATGAGTTAACTCGACCACTTGAGGAGAAATTCATTCACACATCCATACACATCGATTTTCGTGCAAGAAACTCAAAGACAAAGGGGAGAGAGAGCGAAGTCAAAGGAAATAGAAAGTGAATTGTTTGTGCCCTAATTATGCTCACACGTGCGAGCTTTTCTGAGGTTTTTGAGGCTATTACAAGGCTAAAATTCTAACTTCAGTGTATGTTCGAGATTTTTTGCACTTTGACCAGATTTTAGAAGCGTTTGACCAATGTTGACTTTGACTTGTTGAGGAGAGTTTGAGGAAGGTTGGCTTGGGGTCCTTGTGGTAGTTTTGGTTTTGGTCTTGGATATCTCACTTTGTTTTGATTCTATAAGAAGAGTATTTCTTGGGTTTTCCCCCTTTGTGGGGTTTTGTCCTGGCTTGGAGCCTAATATTGTGTCCTTTGTCTCTTTGTGATCTTCATGTTTTGTACATTTTGATAATTGCTTGATAAAGAGAATATAAATTTATTAAGAAACCAAAAACATTCACAAGTAATTATCAAGTTAAGATAAATCAAGCTTAATCTACTAGCATCTTGGTTTTTCAACATGGTATTAGAGCTAAGGTGAAGGGAGGGCAACTTGAAGATCAATTTTTGTTGCCATATTTGAAGATACTTCTACAACGGTTATCTCAATCTCAAGACACTTGCAACAAATACATTTGAGGACACTTATTTCAACAATCATACTTGAAGATATTCTTTTTACCAAGGGCAAACAAAAGAAGATTCAAAGACCATCATATTTCTAGCAGTGATCACTTACTTTTGAAGAGGGCTATTGTAGCAACAATCTCTCTCTTTTGACATCATTGAAGGCTTTTGGAAACATTGACAAACTCTTTCTCATTCATCACCCATCATTAAAGAAATATTGATAGCAACTTGAAGACATTATTGTAGCAACGATCCTTGAAGACATCACTTTAGCAAGTTACCACTCAAGAACATCTTTGGAGACTATTGGTAGCATTATAAACATTCTTGGAAGCACTCTTATAGCAACCTCTTCTCCCTTGACAAGTAAGTACTTTACTATATGTCTCAACCTCCTAGTCAAATGGCATTTGTTTGTAAGGAAGATAACAAACTTGATGGAACCTCTAATTTCAAGGCGTGGAAAAAGATAATTGAACTGGTTGTCATAGAAAATGAAGTCAAGAATTTCGTTAGAGGCAAAGTTGTAGAACACGATAAGGACAATGCTCAAGAAGTGGCCAAGTACAATAAGGGCGAAATTAGGGCTAAAAGAATCCTCTTTGAGTATATCAAGGATCACCTCATCTCTTTTGTTTCATATTTGTTTGTCCACATCCAAAGAAGTCTATGAAAAATTGGTCAAACTATATTATGTTAATACTACCGGTCATAAAATCTCACTAAGGAATCAACTTTATAGAACAAGGATATTAAAAAATGGAACTCAAAGACAAATGAGAGAGAGAGCGAAGTCAAAGGAAAGAGAAAGATAATTGTTTGTGCCCTAATTCTGCTCATACGTGTGAGATTTTCTGAGATTTTTGAGGCTATTACAAGGCAAAAATTCTGCCTTCATTGTATGTCTGAGTTTTTTTGCACTTTGACCAAATTTTAGAAGGGTTTGACCAATGTTGTCTTTGACTTGTTGAGGAGAGTTGGAAGGTTGACTTGGGGTCTTTGTGGCAGTTTTGGTCTTGGTCTTGGGTCTTGGATATCTCACTTTGTTTTGATTCTATAAGAAGAGGATTTCTTGGGTTTTCCCCCTTTGTGGGGTTTTGGCTTGGAGCCTAATCTTGTGTCCTTTGTCTCTTTGTGATCTTCATGTTTTGTACATTTTGATAATTTCTTGATGAAGAGATATAAATTTATTAAGAAACCAACAAACATTCACAAGTAAGTATCAAGTTAAGAGAAATCAATCTTAATCTACTAGCATCTTGGTTTCTCAACATGGTATTAGAGCTAAGGTGAAGGGAGGGCAACTTGAAGATCACTTTTTGTTGCCATATTTGAAGATACTTCTACAATGGTTATCTCAATCTCAAGAGACCCTTGCAACAAGTACATTTGAGGACACTTATTTGAACAATCGTACTTGAATTTATTCTTTTTACCGAGGGCAAACAGAAGAAGATTCAAAGATCATCATCTTTGTAGCAATGATCAATTACTTTTGAAGAGGGCTATTGTAGCAACAATCTCTCTCTTTTGACATCATTGAAGGCTTTTGGAAAGATTGACAGACTCTTTCTCATTCATCACTCATCATTAAAGAAATATTGATAGCAACTTGAAGAGATTATTGTAGCAGCCATCCTTGAAGACATCACTATAGCAAGTCACCACTCAAGAACATCTTTGGAGACTATTGGTAGCGTTATAAACATTCTTGGAAGAACTCTTATAACAACCTCCTATCCCTTGACAAAACTTTACTATATGTCTCAATCTCCTAGTCAAATGGCATTTGTTTGTAAGGAAGATAACAAACTTGATGGAACCTCTAATTTCAAGGCTTGGAAAAAGATAATTGATTTGGTTGTCATAGAAAATGAAGTCATGAATTTCGTTAGACGCAAAGTTCTAGAACAAGACAAGGACAAGGCTTAAGAAGTGGCCAAGTACAATAAGGGGGAAATTAGGGCTAAAAGAATCCTCTTTGAGTCTATCAAGGTTCACCTCATCTCTTTTGCTTCATATTTGTCCACATCCAAGGAAGTTTATGAAAAATTGGTCAAACTATATTATGTTAATACTACCGGCCATAAAATCTCACTAAGGAATCAACTTTATAGAACAAGGATATCAAAAAATGAAGATGTGGCCTCATACTTTATGAAGGTCTCAAAATAAAAGGATCAATTTCAAGGACTTGGAGAAATCATATCCGATTTTGAACTAATCACTTTCGAACTTAATGCTCTACCTCTAGATTGGAGTGGTTTTGTAAGTAGCGTCTACTCAAGAAAAAATACTCCAATATTTGTAGAAGTTTGAGCTCTATGTGTCCTAGAAGAAACAAGGTTGAAAGCTAAGGATGACGCCGAACACAATAATGAAAAATTTCAAGCATTTGGTACCAGATCGAGGAGGAAGTTTGGAAGATTTGGTCGTCATCATAGATCCAACAACGACAACAAGTCACATGGAAGCCGAGACATGTCTAAAGTGCAATGCTTTGGTTGCAATGAATATGGACATTATAAAAGGGATTGTCACAAGGATCCTAAGAACAAGAAATACAACAAAGGAAAGAGAGAAGTGAAACACATATCATAGAACATGAAGAAGCCTAAAAGAAACCTAAGGTTGAAGATAACAAGGACCTTTAGTATTGCAGAAATTGGTGAATACTAGGTTTGCAAGTAGTTTGTTTTCATTTCTTGTTAGAATATAGTAGTTATATTAACAATTATAGTTACATTTGAAGTATAGAATGTTGAAAAGTGAACTAGGTTTGGTCTTCATAATGACACATGTAATTGTGATTTTATATAATTGATGAAAAGAAGAAAATAAAATTAATTTTGTATATACTTGAATCATGGGTTTCATGATCAAGGAATTTTATTTTAGTTAAAGTTCCCATTGTGAACCTTGAGGTTTTGTCATCTAGTCATAAAAGTCAAATTGAGTCAATGTTATGTATGAAGGACCCTTCTTGGGCATGTTACATTTTTGTATGAGCCATTAAATACATAAGAAGACCCTCCAAGACCAAGCAAAGACACCTCCTACAAGCCAACTTGAATATGGAATCCCATTGTGAACCTTGAGGTTTTGTCATCTAGTCATAAAAGTCAAATTGAGTCAATGTTATGTATGAAGGACCCTTCTTGGGCATGTTACATTTTTGTATGAGCCATTAAATACATAAGAAGACCCTCCAAGACCAAGCAAAGACACCTCCTACAAGCCAACTTGAATATGGAATAAACAATCTCCTCCAAAAGGCATGTCAACTCACCCTCTCTCAAGTTGGCCTAAATTCATTGGGAAATAACTATAAATAGGTATCTCAGCCTCATTTCAGAAGGCATAATTTCGGTGAAGGAAAAGTTTGAAATAAGAAGTGCGAAGGTCACTTGAGAAGAAGTCTAACCATCAATGAAGAGAGAAGTCTTTAGGAGTGTTTTGGGATTGTTTTAGGGTTGATATCCTCTCACACGTACAAAGAAGAGGACTATTATCACTGCAGAAGAGGTCAAAGTCTGTCACATTGTGATATAAGATGATTCAAGAAGGATATAAATTAGTTCATCAAACCGAGTTAGAGGAGAAGGCTATTCAGTCCAAGAGAAGAAGATTGAGTGGTTAAACCATCATGTATCTCTCATATGTGCTGCAACTAGGGTTTCCAAGGAGGCTGAACAAGGAGAAGGTCTAAAGCAAAAGAAAGTTGACGTTGAAGAGTAGCTGAGAAGGAGGAGGAAGCAGAAGGTTGACTATTGTTGTTTAAGGATCTCATCAAGGAAACTTTGTGTCTTGGTCTTGGAGTGGAAAATACGTTAAGGGCCTTGGTCTTGGCATTCGTCAATTGGAGTCTCTATAAGAAGAAGAATTTGTTCGGGTTTTCCTATCCAGTGGGAGAGGTTTTGGCCTTGGCGTATAGCCTATATTTTGTGTCTCTTGTCTCTTTATGGTTTATGCATTGGTAACTGTTTGATGAAGAATAACACTTTAATAACATAAGTAAAAGAAGACCCTCATCTAAGAAGTAAAAAACATTCACAAGTAGTTATCACCAATAGAGAAATCACCTAATCTCGATGCCCTAGATTTATCAACATGGTATCAAAGCTAAGGTAACAAAGTCAAGGAAGGGCATCTTATCAAGGGACACTTCGAGGAAGGAATCAAAGCAAAGATCATCTTGAAGTCAATATCTACAAAGGAAGCATCATAACCCTAGATCAAAGAAGTATTGGGATTCAAGAAAAGAAGGCCAAAACCCAACATCTACTCTAGTTGAAGAGATCTATGAATCAAGGTATGCTTGAAGTTTATTCATCCAAGAAAAGCACTTCAAGATCGAGATCATATCATCATCAATCAAAGAAGCATTCCTGGGATCTGCTCTCAATCATTTTGAAGTTGAAGTATCATGAAAAACTATTCATCCAAGGGAAGCTATATCCTTACCATTGAAGGCATCATCAAGAAGTCATCATTGATATTCATCAACAAGAATCCACCATGAAAGGATCCTAAGTGATCTCCCTCTCTATGGGATCAAGGATTATTATTAAAGAAAATTATCTTCATCATGGAGAAGTTTTCTACTCTCTATATCATTTTTAACATGAAGGATAATCCTATCAGGTAAGTATATTTATGTCCACATCTAAATATGTCAAAATGTCTTTTTGCAAGGAAAACAACAAATTGGTTGGGGCTTCCAACTATCTTGTGTGGAAGAAAAGGACAAATCTGAATCTCATTGAAAATGAGGTTATGGAATATGTCAAAGGATCAATCATCAAACCGGGAAACGAAGATGCTCAAGCTCTTGCAAAGTATATGAAAGGGGAAGTTAGGGCTCAAAGGATTCTAATAGAATCCATCAAGGATCCCCTCATCCCATATGAATCTAAACACGAAACTTCAAAATAAATCTAGGACAAACTAGTAGAGTTGTATTCCATAAGGACTGCTGGAGAAGTTATCTCATTAAGGAAATAACTCTACAAGCTTAAGATGTGAAGGGAAGATGGAATAGCCTCATACTTTATGAGGATATCTGGAATTAGGGATCAACTTCAAGATCTGGGAGAAGTCATGTTTGATAGATAAATGACTACAATTGTACTAAATGCACTACCAGAGGAGTGGGGAAACTTCACTTCAAGTATTTATGGGAATAAAGAAGCTAATCCATTCCAGGATCTATGATCACTGTGCAAGATTGAAGAATCTAGACTAAAGGCCAAATCTGATGTGGGATCAGGTGAGAAAAATCAAGATTATGCTACAATGACAAGAAGAAAGGGAAAATTTGGAAAGTTTGGTTCTTGGGAAAAGAAAAGGGACATGATCAAGATTCAATGCTATGTGTGTCAAGAATATGGATACTACAGAAGAGATTGTCCTAATATCAAGAAGGACAATAACAAAAGAGAAAGAGAATAAGACCATATCACTGAACAAATGGAGGAAGCTGAAAAGAAGAAGACCAAGAAAGAGGAAGTAAGATATCTCTACTATGACTAAGATAGTCTTCCACACCTAAGTTATTTTCAAGTTCCTAAGTCTTTTGTTGTAAGATATGACTATCATGATTCACTAAGAAAAATAATGGGATGCATCATGGCATCATAAAAGCATTGAAAGCAAGAGCTCGTGACATCATCATAGAGAAGCATGAAAGATGGTTGAAATTAGAATCTATGGCAGTCAACCATGAAAGGATATAAATCTTTGGAACCTCATTGGAAACATAAGTGGCACTTATGGAAAGGACAAAGGTCATACAATTCAAATCTCATCATACATTAGTCAAAAGGAAACATCTGCTAGATGGGGATACTCTATATCGTCAAGATTCTTTGATGGAATGTTCATCAAAAGGTTCACCAATCAAGAGGGGAAGCAAGTGTTCCATCAAGAGTTCCAAACTTGCGGAATTCATGGGATGATGGTATGATGATCCGAATTGGATCCTAAACACTCTCTAAGTTTTCATGACTGTTTCAAGTTATGCCAAAAGATTCAAGTCTTAGAAAAATCAAAGCTATCAGAAGGAATCCTTGTAACAGTTGCAGTTGTGGCCAGAGCAGAGCAACAAGGACCCTCGGTCGAGCGCGCAGACTATTGGCCCATGGTAACATGCGCTGGCGCAAACTGGCAAACCTGGAGGCCAAATCAAGAAATGGAGGTGATTTTTGATATGCGATTAGCGCTCGCAGGGTCTCCCCCTTAGTGAAGGAAAGCCCCGAAGCACCCAGACCCAAAAACACTATAAAATTCGGAAAAGTAATGCATTCGTTTTCATAGCGTGGGATTCCACAAACTGACAGGATATCGAAAGGCCTTGAGGCAGTAAGCAGTTTTGATTAAGTCTCGCCCGATGCCACACATCGAGCGACACATGTCTGGTGGATGAGAGAGAAAACCGCCCACATCGGATGGGTAAACATCATGCAACTTGTCAGCCCGATATGAAGGATGACTGTAGGATCTGGGGGGCCCAGATCGACGATGGAGATGCGTCCCGATGTCTGACCGGATTTGACAAGTCAAAAAGAAAGATGACAAGGGATTTGAAGTCCGACGTGGATGATGAGTTGGCAAACGATTCATGTTTCACGGGCAATTTTGAAGCAAACAAAATTAACTACCATTCAAAAATGATACAAGGAATTTGACGCCCAGTTCGTTAGGAAACAGGTGGCCACCTCCCTGTGAGGCGTTACCCAGTGATGATGATGCAGAGTAGATGAATTCGAATGGACAGAGGTAAGGAAACTAGAATGCCGGGAAGCGGAAACGAATAGTCAAAAGAACACACTGGCTTTAAAGCCATGACCTGACAGAAGCATAAAAACACAAGAAGGCAAATAGCTAAGAGCAGAAAACAGAAAGTAGAAGCCAAGCTGACCTGAAGGCAGCATTGAGCCAGACGAAGCTAGAGAGAGTCAGAGAGTCTATGTACTCCATAGAAGGCTTGAGAGGTTCAAACAAACTCTTTGGCATAGGCCTGTCATGCTACTGTGACCATCAGAGGTCGAATTTCAGTAAGGAGAGTCTGTGCACTCCATTCCTACTGACTTTCATGTGTTTAGTGAGATTCGAATTGAGCTCACTGTTGTAAGAAAACCCTGCTTAAAACATCATAGAAAGGCCACCACTGAGAGTTGGACCAAGAGACGTAGCCCAGGAGCATTGGGTGAACTCCTTATTAAATTTGTTGTCTTACATGTTTCCCTGTTATGTTTTCCCTAATTGCCTTAGTGTCTATGTATTTTGCAATCTTATCGATCCATTGCATAAAGTAACATAGGCACATCCATGCACATGAGTCTGTAATACCTTTAATACTTTGTCCTAGATAAATTCTAGATCAAGTGGTATCAGAGCTCTAGGTTACTAAGGTTAGACAAGCTTGTGCTGGATTTTGTTGTTGAATGCTAACTAGATCAAAGCTTAAATTAGGAGAAAGAGATTTGGCTGAAACTAACCCGAAAATTGGAAGAGTCTATTCTAAGAGGAAAATGTCAGAAGAAAATCCCTTGGAATCAGACCCCCAGTTCATGGATAGTTTGACCATGAGATCCATGGTGGAGGAAATGTATAGGGAATTTAAGAAGAATAGAGATAAATATTCATCAAACTTTAAACAAGACAAAGGAGTAGAAGAATATCTCCTCCATGACCACTCTAAAGGCAAAGGGAAAGAAGAAAATTTCCTCACACGTCCTAATAGCCCTAAAAATAAAAAGAAGACATCTTTGATTAAATTAGTTGTTAAATTTGATTTACCAATATATGATGGAGAGTTGAATGCAGAGAAGTTGGATAATTGGATCAGACAGATTAATGTTTATTGCAAAGTGCAGAGCATTGACTCAGACAAGAGTAAGATTCAGCTGGCTAGCCTATGCCCTGGAGGCACTGCCTTGGTATGGTGGGAAGGCAGGACACAAACTAACATGAAGAAACATGGTAAGATTCTTTATGTCTGGAGTGAATTTGTTTTTGAAATTAAAAAGCAATTCTATCCACTAGGTTACATGCAGCAAGCCATGATGAGCTGGCAAACTCTTCGGCAACTAAAAGGGCAAAGTGTACAAGGTTACACCCAAGAATTTAGGAAAAGAGCTTTGATTCTAGCAATTTCTTTAGACTCACCTGAGACTCTGTTGAAGTATATAGGTGGTCTACGCAGCTACATGAGGCACACTATCCTCATGTTTAATCCCACTAGTGTAGATGAGGTATCCATTTAGGCTATGCATCTAGAAGCTAGAGGTAAGAATGGGAACCCAGAAATTGGGGGATCATCCAAATCCACTGCAAGCAAAAATAAGGAGAAAAGAAAACATAAATGGAAAGAGAGGAAGACAAACACTGTACAAAAAAGCAAGTCGAAGGATGGGCATGATGATGATCACTGCTGGATTCTACATCCGGAGCTGAAACCTAAGAAGTTCGAGGGCAAGAAGAAGAAGAAGACTGCTGCAGCTATTCAAAAGGATTTGGGGTCAAACTCAGGAGATGAAGCAACAATTGCAGCCACAGGTATAAACGGTAAAAATTCTTAAGCATCTACTGGTAATTCTGCACAATCTACTGATAATGAAGAAAATGAGAGAAAAAGACATGAGCTTTTTCATATTCGAATTATTTCCAATCATCAAAAGATTGATACGTTGTTTGATAGTGGCTCACAAGTAAATTTAATTTCTGAAGCAATTGTAAAGAAGTTGGGATTACCAACCACACCTCACAAGAAACCATATCCATTGGGTTGGTTATGTGATAAAGAAAAGCTACAAGTGACTAGACAATGTAAACTTAAGTTTTCTTTTGGGTCAACATTTGTAGATGCAGTTGAGTTAGATATAGTTCCTTTGGATATATGTGGAATTGTTTTAGGAAGTCCTTACTTGTATGATAGAAAAGCTATTTTCTATAGAGCTGAGAACAAGTATCTACTCGTTAAAGATGGAATCGAATATATTGTAAGAACTCATAAGCTCAAGAATAACTATACCCTCATAAACTCAGGGCAGATGAAATGAATTGTAAATTCATGCAAACAATTTTTACTGATAATTGTCAAGGAAAAGAAACCTGATAAAACCAATGTATTTGAGGGCAGTGATGCTAAACAACAAGCTGATTTAGAAAAAGTTGTTTCAGAATATGATATATTGTTTCAAGAACCTAAAGGTCTGCCGCCCAAAAATGAAATAGTGCATGATATTAATTTGCAGCAAGATGCTCCATTGCCTAACATCAGAATGTACAGGTTGTTCGCTTTCGAGAATGCAGAAATGAAGAAGCAGGTACATGAGCTGTTCGAGAAGGGGTTCATCAGACCTAGCACATCACCATGTGGGTCTCCAATTGTTTTAGTGAGAAAGAAAGATGGCTCATGGAGAATGTGCATTGATTATTGAGCACTGAATAAGATAACGATAAAAAATTGTTATCCCCTTCCTCGCATAGATGATCTATTAGATTAGTTGAAAGAAGCTGTTTATTTTTCCAAGGTAGACTTGCATAGTGGCTATCATCAGGTCAGAGTTGCAGAGCAAGATGCATGGAAGATTGATTTCAAAACAAAGTAGGGATTGTATGAGTGGCTGGTTATGCCTTTTGGCTTAACTAATGCTCCTACTACTTTCATGAGAGTAATGAATGATGTACTTAGAACTTTTTTTGATGATTTTGTTATTGTATATCTGGATGACATTCTTATATTCAGCAAAATTTGGGAAGAACATTTAAAGCATGTTAAGCAGACTCTAGATGTTTTGAAAAGAGAAAATATTTATGTCAATCTTTCAAAATGTGAATTTGGCAAAACATCTTTGAATTATTTGGGACATATAGTAGGGGGTGGTGAATTGAAGATAGATCCCTCTAAGGTTGCAGTCATTGTAAACTGGCCTTAACCCAAATCTGCTATAGAAGTTAGAAGCTTCTTAGGAGCAACACAATATTGGAGAAAGTTTATTTCTAACTTTTCCTTAATTGCAACTCCCTTACATGTGTTAATAGGATTGAACAAGGTGTTTCAGTGGGGAGGCAAACAACAGAAAGCCTTCGACACCTTCAAAGAAAAGATTAGTACAACACCAGTGCTAGCACTACTTAATCTTCAAAGACCATTTTATATTGAAATAGACGCCAATGATTATGCCATGGGAGCAATGTTGATGCAACACAGTAAACCCATATGTTATCATTTTGAGACATTTAATTTTGCAGTAGTTAACTATCCCACATATGATAAAGAATTGTATGCATTAGTACAGAGTGTGAAAAAATGGAAACATTACTTAATGGGCAAAGAGACAATTATACATGCTGATCATTAACCACTTCAATATTTACACTCCCAAACTAAGTTGCAGCAATCAAGACACTATAGATGGATGGATTTTCTACAACAGTTTCATTTAGTCATCAGATATAAAAGGGGCATACACAATAAAGTTGCAGATATGTTGTCCAGACCAATTATAAATGCATCTACTATACTTAAGCATAATTCAGTATTGCATGAAAGCTACATTGAATAATATGCTCAAGATATAGATTTTAAATATGTATATGCAACTTTAAGTCAAGGAAAATGAGTAGAAGAATTGGATTATCATGTTAAGGACCAACTCTTGTATCATTTTGGGAATCTATGCATTCCACAAACTAAAAGAGTAAAGATAATTCGAGAAACACACACTTCTCTAATATCAGGTCACTTTGGTGTAAGTAAAACAGTTGCACAGCTGCAAAGATTTTGTTATTGGTCAAAAATGGATGAGACGGTTTCTAGATATGTAAGAGGGTGTGCTATGTGTGCTAAAAGCAAGCCCAACAATAGAAAACTAGGCTTGTACACTCCACTACCAGTTCCTTCTCATCCTTGGAAAAGTGTTTTCATGGACTTTGTTGGAGGACTGCCTAAATCTAGGAAAGGTCATGACTATTTATATGTTGTTGTGGATAGATTCAACAAAATGTGTATTTTAATACCTTGTAACGAATAGATTACAATTGAACAAATTGCAAAGTTGTTCTTTCAGCATGTATGGGTTCATTTTGGATTACCCACTCCCATAATATCTGATTGAGATACCCGATTTTTTGGGAAATTTTGGTCAAGTTTGTGGGAATTTATGGACACTAAGCTGAAAAAGAGCACAGCTTTTCATCTGCAAATAGATGGCCAAACAGAAGTGTTCAACAGGACAATGATCCAGTTGCTCAGGGGCTATTGCAGCAAGCATCCCAAACTTTGGGATGAACATTTATGTTATGTGCAGCATGCTTACAATCGAGCTAAACATTATTCTACACGGAGATCTCCTTTTGAGACCTGTTTTGGTTTTACACCAAGGTCTTCCTTGGATTTTGTCTTTGGTAAAGACATAGTAGTTGACGGACAAAGTGATGTGGACAAGGCAACCAAGTTCATTGAACAAATCCAAGAGATTCACCAGGCAATATAGGAACAACTGGAAAAGAGCCAAGCCAAGTACAAGGCAAGGCATGACAAGCATCAGATGGAGCATAGTCTCCAAGTTGGTGATCAAGTCTGGCTGTATATCAGCAATGACAGAATGCAAGGTGAAGGTAAGAAACTGAAGCCAATAAGGTATGGACCTTTCAAGATACTTGAGAAAATTGGTGAGAATGCTTTTCGCCTTGATCTACCATCTTACATGCACATCTACTCAGTTGTTAATGCAAACAACTTGAAACTATTTGAACCTTCATTAATCAAAGATCCCGAGGAGCAGAGTCAATTGCCTTGTATTGATGATCTTTTGCCTGAATATATTAATGAATGGCAGGAAGATATAGTTCTGGATAGGAAAGTAACAACTACACGCAGAGGGGATGTTGAATTCCTCAGGATTGGACTCAAAGGTTCAAAGCCAAGCAATGCGAAATGGATAGAAATTGAGAAAGCGAGGAAACAATACCCTCACTTGATTGATGCTTAAAAGAAAACCAACTTTTGGTGGTTCAAAAGCTTTTTTAGTGGGAAGGCCGTGATCCGAATTGGATCCTAAACACTCTCTATGTTTTCATGACTGTTTCAAGTTATGCCAAAAGATTCAAGTCTTAGAAAAATCAAAGCTATCAAAAGGAATCCTCGTAACAGTTGCAGTTGTGGCCAGAGCAGAGCAACGAGGACCCTCGGTTGAGTGCGCAAACCGTTGGCCCATGGTAACGCACACTTGCGCAAACTAGAAAAATTGGAGGCCAAATCAAGAAACGAGGGTGATTTCTGATTGCGTATCGCAGGGCGTCCCCCTCAGTGAAGGAAAGCCCTAAAGCGCCTGGACCCGAAAATGCTATAAAATTCGGAAAAGTAACGCATTCGGTTCCGTAGTGCGGGATTCCACAAACCGGTAGGATATCGGAAGGCCTCGAGGCGGTAAGAAGGTTTTGACTGAGTCCTGCCCGATGCCACACATCGAGCAACACACATCCGGTGGATGAAAGAGAAAACCACCCACATCGGACGGGTAAACATCATGCAACTTTTTTCCGCCCAATATGAAGGACGACCGTAGGATCTGGGGGACCAAGATCGATGACGGAGATGCGTCTCGATGATTGACTGGATTTGACAAGTCAAAAAGAAAGATGACAGGGGATTTGAAGTCCGACATGGATGATGAGTTGGCAAACGATTCATGTTTCACGGGCGATCTTGAAGGAAATAGAATTAACGACCATTCAAAAATGATTCAAGGAATCTGACGCCCAGTTTTTTAGGAAACAGGTGGCCACCTCCCTGTGAGGCGTTACTCAGTGATGATGACGCAGAGCAGAGGAATTCGAACGGACAGAGGTGAGGAAACCAGAAGGCTGGGAAGCGGAAATAAACAGTCAAAAGAACAGACTGGCTTTAAAGCCATGACTTGACAGAAGCAGAAAAACACAAGAAGGTAGATAACTAAGACCGGAAAATAGAGAGTAGAAGTTGAGATGACCTGAAGGCAACATCAAGCCACACAGAGCCAGAGAGAGTCAGAGAGTCTATGTACTCCATAGAAGGCTTGATAGGTTCAAGCAAACTCCTTGGCATAGGCCTGTCATACTATTGTGACCATCAGAGGTCGAATTTCAGTAAGGAGAGTCTGTGCACTCCATTCATATTGACTTTCATATATTTAGTGAGACTCGAATTGAGCTCACTATTGTAAAAAAAACCCTACTTAAAACATAATAGAGAGGCCACCACTGAGAGCTGGACTAGGAGACGTAGCCTAGGAGCATTGGGTGAACTCCTTATTAAACTTGTTGTCTTACATGTTTTCCTGTTATGTTTTCCCTAACTGCCTCAGTGTCTATGTATTTTGCAATCTTCCCATTGCATAAAGTAACATAGGCACATCCATGCACATGAGTCTGTAATACCTTTAATACTTTTCCCTGGATAAATTCCAGATTATATGATGACATAAAAGATGAAGCAGATCAAGGGATTGAAGCTCTTTTCAATCAAGGAAGCTGCTGAAGGAAGTTTGGATGACACCAAGAAAAATGACGTATGTATGATTGTATTCGATATTGTAAAGTCATGTCATGTGGTTTTAGGTAACATGGATCAATGCTCTATATTGAAAGCACAATCAAAAGAAAAATGATATACTCCTTCGAAGGGATGCATGAATGCATGGGTCACACACTCACTAAATGAAAAAAACATAATATGTCCTCATATGTATATGAGGTGGTTGACAACAATTGAAGGAATTCTAATTAGAAATTCTTGGGAATGAAATGTGTAAATAAAGGAAGGAAAATATTGTGACATATGCAACAATGGAAAAGGAAATCCACATCTGAGAAACCAAGAGATTTGACTAGGATATCTCAAAGAAAGATATGTTGACTCTGATGGAGTCCGAAAAAGAAAGAGATCCTTGACAATATATATATCTTTGGGAGATGTGTTGATATGTATGAAAGACGCTGATGCAAACTAGAAGATGTCATGATGCAAGACCATCACAAAGGTAATTTTAATTCAATGTTCATTTCTTTATTTTTGAACAATATCTGGATGGCCTTATGTAAGGTTTCCGAGGGAAGATCTATGGATATCTTCCACCAACGATGCCCATGTAGTAGGATGAAATATCCTTAAGGAAACATGGCATGAAGAAGGCAACATGGCATAAAGGAAGGCCAAATATAGACTAATGGATCACTTTCTGGTGATGACATGACCGACTCATGGATGGTTTGTGCCCTATGAAGAAGTCCTAAAACATGAAGATCCTAGACAACAAAAATAAGTTCATGACGTAGTGAGGAGGATTTCTTCAAACAACTGTTTGTCCCATCATCTCCACTTGAGGAATTGTTGTAGGTCCCTAATTAAGAGGGAGCCTGGAAACTAGTTTCTTACTTAGTAGAAACTTGGAAGAAAAATTCCTAAGCCACGAGGGAGCTTAGGTACATTCCTTCAGTAGGAATGAGTACATTCCTTTATTGGAATATATATGTCCTCCCTAATTAAGAGCGAGATATAGACACGTCATTTTTGTCTTCACTTGGGAAGATAAAATGGAGGATTGGGTAAGAATTCGGAAATCGATGTTCGTTGAGGATGTATTAGGGCATCCAAGATAAGAGTAGTTGTAGATGACCGATATTCTTTGAGGACTGGGAATCCAAGATAAGAATAATCATGGTGGAACACACCTTGAGAACCCGGGTGGGGTATGTTCCAAGAGAGACAATGATGAGGGTGTCTATACATCATTGGTCTTGCCAACATTGAGCTCAGATCTCGTGGAGAGATAGAGCTGTTAGTCAAGACCTTGCTATGTTATAATGCTATTTGATATGATGCTAAACAGATGGGTTACCAATCCGACTCTTCTTATGAGAAATTATTCAGATTGAGAATGACCAAGTACCATTATGAATACCTCCCTAGTTAAGAGGGAGTGCTAAAAAGTGTAACTAGGTTAGGTCTTAATAATGACATATGTAATTGTGATTTTATGTAATTCATGAAAAGAAGAAAATAAAATTATCTTTGTAAATACTTGAATCACAGATTTCATGATCAAGGCATTTTATTTTAGTTAAGGTTTCGATTGTGAACCTTTAGGTTTTGTCATCTAGTCATAAAAGTCAAATTGAGTCAATGTCATGTATGAAGGACCCTTCTTGGGAATGTTACATTTCTGTATGAGTCATTAAATATATAAGAACGCCCTCTAAGACCAAGAAAAGACAAATCCTACAAGTCCGCTTCAAGATGAAATAAATGATCTCCTCCAAAAGACATGTCAGCTCACCCTCTCTCAAGTCGGCCTAAATTGACTGGGAAACAACTATAACTAGCTAGCTCGACCTCATTTCAGAAGGAAGAATTTCGGTGAAGGAAAAGTCTAAAATAAGAAGTGTGAAGGTCACTTGAGAAGAAGCCTAACCATCAATGAAGAGAGAAGGAAGAAGAGCAAAGTCTTTAGGAGTGTTTTGGGATTGTTTTAGGGTTGATCTCCTCTCACACGTGCGACGAAGAGAACTGTTATCACTACAAAAGAGGTCGGAGTTTGTCTTGCTATGATAGAAGACGAATCAAGAAGGATATATGTCAGTTCATCAAGCTGAGTTGGAGGAGAAGGCTATTCAATCCAAGCGAAGAATATTGAGATGTTAAATCATCATATACTTCTCATATGCGCTGCAACTAGGGTTTCCAAGGAGGTCGAATAAGGAGCAGGTCTGAAGCAAAAGGAAGCCGAAGCTGAAGAGTAGCTGAGAAGGAGGAAGAAGCAGAAGGTTGACTATTGTTGACTAAGGATCTCATCAAGGGAAATTTGTGTCTTGATCTTGGAGTGGCAAATAGGTCAAGGGCCTTGGTCTTGGTGTTCGTTAATTGGAGTCTCTATAAGAAGAAGAATTTGTTCGGATTTTCCTCTCCAATGGGAGAGGTTTTGGCCTTGGCGAATAGTCTATATTTTGTGTCTCGTCTCTTTATGGTTTATGCATTGGTAGCTATTTGATGAAGAACAACACTATACTAAAATAAGTAAAAGAAGTCACTCATCAAAGAAGTAAAAATCATTCACAAGCAATTATCACTAATAGACGAATCACCTAATCTCGATGCCCTAGATTTTGTCAACATAGAAGATTCTTAGTATTCACAAATTATAGTCATTGAAGAAACATATAGCATTGGAAGAAATAAAGTGTACATAAAATTTTAGAAGGAACACACAATTGCAGTGACATGAGAAGGGTGGAAGTTTCTCTTGAAATCCGCAGTTTGAGGTCATAAAGCGTATAGTTTAGAAGAGTTTAGGTCATCAAATGTTGTTGTACAAATTGTTCCATAGTCACAAGTATTCTACAGTCACCATAGAAATTAAAGATGTTAATTTCATTATGAAGATTTAGAAGCAGTGATTTAACAAGCAAGGGCTACACGATTTACAATAAAAACAAACCAATAACAAAGTCAAGGTCATTATGTAGCATTATAGAAGTCTCTCCAGTATCATATTTTGCACCAACCTAGTGATACTACCAAAGTTCAGCATTTTAATGGAGGAATCAAAGAAACACAACAAAAGTCTATTCTACAAGAAGAGCAAACAACTTATCAATATGCATTGAAGAACAACCTAGAAGCAACTTGGAAGGATGAATGAGGTTACTCTTATCAAAGGAGGAATTCTCATCATTCTACATTTCTTGGACATCATCTTCAAAGAAGACTAAAGAAGCAATTTGATGGTAGCTTGGAAGGAAGTACACTTACCATGGAGTTTTCATAAACATCTTACGATCAACTATCTCAAAAGAGGATTCATATTTTCAGAGAGAGTTGAAGGAAGAACATGATGCATCAGAAATATACATGGGCATAAAGTTAGTGGCAAAGACATGGTATATCTTTGTCATAATGTTCAAGAGGAAAGTCAAATCATTAAGACTCTCCTAGATGATAATTTGACATATGACAAACAACAAACATTAGAGAAAATTTCAGCCTAAAAGTGGCCTCTTAAGGAAAAATAATAAAATAATAGAAAAATAATAAAATAAGAGTTAGGAATTATGTAGGGAAGAAAAAACTATTATTATTATTATTTTTTTTTGAAGCTTATCTCTTTATAATTTTACTCAAATTTCAAGTGTAGGCACTCATTGGATGCATAATTAAATTATGCATCCAACAAGTACCTATTGTGCATACTTCTGAGAAGATCCACATTAATCAAAATTGAAGATATATTAAAAAAACACGTTCAACACACTTTTTTAATATATCTTTAATTTTGATCAATGTGGGTCTTCTCAGAAGTATGCACAATGGGTACTCGTTGGATGAATAATTTAATTCTGCATCCAATGAGTGTCTACACTTGAAATTTGAGTAAGCTTATAAGGAGATAAGTAAAAAATACAATTAAAAATATATATATATATATTTTTCCTCCAAAATATTTACATGTACCTTTTTTTAAATTTAAAGGATTTTGATTAGTTTACATATTATGTACATGGAAATTTCAAGGGCACTTTTAGTCAGAAATTTCCTCTAATGACACATCACCTTTTGTCGACACTACCGTTGGTCATTATTCAAAGAATGTGAAACTGGAAAATGCAAAGGAAGAAATGGTTGACCTCAAAGAAAGTCAACAACAAGAATTGACATGAAGAAACCTACAACCGTAGGTTATATATCGTTTGTTTGATCCACTCTAATAATTAGGAAGGATATTAATAATGTTTGGGATATGGTATGCCTTTTTAGAAGAATATATATAGAGCAGAAATATGAACCTATAAAGGCAAAAAAATATAAGCTTATGATCAAAAGGGATAATATGACAAATCAATGACAACACCCTATAACAAGAAGTTGAAGAACTCTCATATTGTACCAGCAGTTGATTGGTTAATAATACTGATAATTATAGAAATATTATTGATAATTGGGAGTTGATATGCCTTCTTAGAAGAGCGTGAAGCATAATTCTATACAAATAAAGATGTAAAGGCTTGTGCAATCAATTGTGAAGAAAGTTTGGATCCAGAAGGCATTTGTTGAACTACTCGATGCAGGAAAATTAACAAAGAACCAGGAAGGTCGAAGTGATTTATAATTCAAGAGTATGATGCATATATGAATTGAGAAGCTACAATAGATCTTCATGGAAGAACATGTAGCTGATGCGTTGATGAGTATTTTTGAGACTATCTTAGGCTTGTGGTTGTTTTTCCTTGTTTGAGAGGGAGTAAGGATTTCCTCCCTGGTTAAGAGGGAGTGAGGATGGACACTGTATTCTCCATGTGTCATGCACTATGGCTAGGACTAACAATCGTAAGCCTAGTGAAAGCACTGGTAAGGAGAATGGTGAATTGGATAAGAATTTGGACCAATATTCTTTGAGTATTTGTATCCATGATAAGAATAGTCCCGGGGATCGACATTCTTTGAGGATGTGTATCCAAGATAAGAATAATCATGTGAGGACATGCCTGGTGAACATTCGGATGGGGTATGTGCCTAGAGAGGTAGTGGTGTCCAAATTTATGCCTCCTAGCATTGTGCTCTAATCTAATGGAGAGAAAGGGAGCTTGTTAATCAAGGCCTTGCTATTTTTGACAATGTTGGTTATGTTGATGCTTATCAATATGAATCCCTTCTTATGAGAATATTTCAACTTGAGAGTATTCTGTTGTGTCATTATGAATACCTCCCTAGTTAAGAGGGAGTGTTGGAATTATAACTAGTGTTGGTCCTCATAATGTAATTCAAATGTACTATTGATGTATTTATTATATTATATTATTATTATTTTATGTCTAGTCAAAGCATGTTCTTCATGCTTATAGGGTCAATTGAGTCAAAATAAAATTTATTATGAGTCGAAGAAATGTAATTGAGTAAAAGTCCCATTTCGACTTCTCGTAAGAAAAAAAAATATATTGTCGAGTTAAAGAGTCAAAATGTCATCCACAAGACCAAGTTGACTGTCCTTGGTCAAGTCGACCTAAAGTGGTAGCTATTCGATCTCCTAGAGAGCTATACATATGAGTCAACTCGACCACTTGAGGAGAAATTCATTCACACATCCATACACATCGATTTTTGTGCAATAAGAAGAAAATTAACGAAAGTCAAAGGAACGAGAGAGCAAAGTCAAAGGAAGAGAAAGCAAACTATTTGTTCCCTAATTCTACTCACACGTGCGGGATTTTCTGAGGTTTATGAGGTTGTTACAGGGGTAGAATTTGGCCTTTAGTGCCGGTTTGAGATTTTCACCGAATTTGAGAAGGGTTTGACTAATGTTGACTTTTGTTGACTTTGACTTGTTGAGTAGACTTGGAGGAGGGTTGACTTGGGGTATTTATCGCAGTTGCGGTCCTGGTCTTGGTCTTGGGTCTTGGATTTCTTGGGTTTTCCCCCTTTGTGGATTTTTTCCCTGGCTTGGAGCCTAATTTTTGTGTCCTTTGTCTCTTTGTGATCTTTATGTTTTGTACATTTTGGTAATTGCTTGATCAAGAGAATATAAATTTAATAATACGCCAACAAACATTCGTAAGTAATTATCAATTTAAGAGAAATCAATCCTAATCTACTAGCATATTGGTTTCTCAACACCTACTTATTGCTATAATACTATTACCTGTCAAAAGTGTTGAAGAGACCATGCACATATTCACATGAAGGTTCGGTATGAGCACAACTTTAAAGAAGATGGAAGACATTCATAGTAAGAAAAATACTCCAAGTTTATGCATATTTTTTAGCTTTAGCAAGCATATTGCATTTGGTTATCTAGCATAGCTTTTAAACTTAGTCTACCAATGAAAAGCGACTCCATATACATTTTTTGTTTCCTTTTTATGGCTTTGGTTGGTAAATTGTCCTTTGTTAATGAATTGGGCTTACCATAATTGAGAGATTTCTTTTCGAACAAAGTCACTAATAATTAATTAGCACATTAATCACTTTCTTATCATGGTACTGTAAGGGTACTTGGTCCACTACATTAGTGCATGTTCTATGTCCACCAAGTTTTAACTACAGGTCATCGTTATAAAAAGCATACCAACTTAGCACTAGACCAAAAGTTATTCAATCCTTGTCTTTGTAGTAGTTTGGCTTTGATAAGTTATTCATATTATTGTCATCTTACATTCTATTTTGTTTTGATATATTTTATAAAATGTTTTTCTTTCTTTATTTTTTATTTTTAGCAATGAGCAAAGACTCAATTTTCAATTTTAGATTAAAACATTGATACCTTAAGATCTCAAATCATAAATAAAAAATATTTGTACCTTTTCGATATGTAACAAATCAAAACATTTCAAGTTATACATATTAGAATATAAACTAAATTTTGGAAGTCTATTATACAATCATTACGCTAAAGATTTTTAAAGAAACCAAGTTTTATATAAGAGTTATGAAAATATATTTCACATCACACTTGTTATTTTCTCTCTTGGAAAGAAGATAAAATAGGCACACCCTAGAAAATGTGTTAAATATTCAGAAGTATTTATAGACAAAGCTGGATTTCTGGCATTCAAAAGTTTTAGATTCAATAGCATGTAATATTTTATTTTCATGCCTATGCACATTTATAAGAATTAAAATTAACGCTCTTCTTAGCCCTTTGTAAACCTCTTTAACTTCCTCTATTTAGCGATCCTAATTCTCGATTATCAACCGTCTCGGCTAAGCTTCAATGGACTTCAACCAACCATAGTGCATTGAATGCACACAATTTAAGCAATTCTCTAATCTTCTCCTCATTAAGCAATTTAACAATTTATTTGAATTTCAATATTCATCCTTTTTTAAGTCTTTAAAATGAATGTGTCTACTTGCAATTCATCATGGAGATCTCAATT
Organism: Pinus taeda; assembly: GCA_000404065.3. Taxonomy (NCBI): domain Eukaryota; kingdom Viridiplantae; phylum Streptophyta; class Pinopsida; order Pinales; family Pinaceae; genus Pinus; species Pinus taeda. The sequence continues at coordinate 182,080 of APFE031314404.1, forward strand.
TTCTCTTTTGAACTCAAATGGCATTGTAAATTCTCTTAAAAGTTAATTCTTACAACGTAGGTAGTTAAATACGATAATTGCTTTAAAGTTATATATATATGCTTAGGATTGTGTTTCCATGCTCATAAATGAAAGTCAGAGGGAAACTTTCATATGGTTTGCTACTAATGATTAAGGTTGATGACAATTTGTTAAGTGAGTTCATGACAATTTGTTAAGTGAGAGTGGAAAGATAAGTGAGCAATATATTCTCATTCTGATTGTCATCAGAATGAGTTTTAAGTTTCAATTGTGAAATTATGCAATATTTCTATCCCTTATATCTTATACGCAATATAAAATGACATATTGTCATTTTATATGTATTCTATTTTCTCTATTTTATTCCATGGTTGGAACAAATAGTGCCATATCTATATTAATTCATTCTTTTTATTCTAGAGGGGAATTAATTATGTCTCTATCATTTCTCTAGCCAAGTTATGTTTGAGAAGCTATAAATATAATTTTTCTGCACTCTCAAGAAATTTGGGCTATTTAGAGGTGGTTATTAAATAGATTAATATCTACAAATTAAATAGATTTAATCTATTTAATTTAAATAAATTAAAAAGTGAAGCATATTGATGGACTAAATATTATATTTTAGAATAATCTTAAATAATGGCCATGTTATTCATGACATATACTTGAATTTAATGTTATGAAGAGACTACAAACACATTTATTGCATATTCTAATATTTTTATTGTATGCACCTAGGTTTATGGTACTACCACTTACTTCTAAGGGTCTTTGCATTCTTTCTTCCATGTATGGATACCTCATCGCGAAACCTAATTGTTTGTTGTATGCATAAGCTTTTCTCCTTTAACATGCCAAAGGCCTGATCCTTTAATGTTACTATAAACTTATTTTTGTTGATACTAGTCCTAGGATAGGTCCACCATGAAACTCCCTGTCACTTAGTGTCTCATGATGTTGTAAAGTGAGATAACGATTCAAGAATGTGAACTTGCCCTAGTACTTGAGCAAATTCATATATTCCTATTTCTTATAGACTCAAGATTTCCTTGGTTAATGTGACATTTTTCATTTAACTTGACTTGTGCTGATGGGTCTAACAAAGGGTCATTCCTTTTGCAAATCATCATGGATTTTACTCAATTTAATTGGAAAAAATAAATTAAGTCCTTGTAGTTAAATTTGAGATACCAAACAAAGGTTTGTGGGTTGTTATAGGGATTTTTTTGTGAAGTTAAAATTTAGTTAATTGAAGAAGAAAGTACGAAATTGGAGGTTGTAATCCCCCAAATAGTCATGATAATAATTTTTGACATTCACATTACAAACAAAACACACAACTTTATTTGAGATATGTTGTTCCTTGAGTTGTTCCTAGTTGTTTAAGAATTATGCCAAGGCATCTTAAACCCATTTTAGGCCTCAAGCAACCTCTTGGGGCAAAAGGGGCTCCCTCAATGATTGATAACTAGATGCTTATTATCACTAAGCAACAACTTATTCATTAAGCTCATAATGTTAGATTTAAATTGAAAAGGATGATTTACAAGGTTGAGGAAATAGTAGAAAACTGGGATAAAAACATTGCAAACGTCTCAAATTAGAGGTATTTCCATTGGGCATAAAATATCAAACTGAAAAGTACAAAGCTTGACGATGAAAGGTGGCAAAGAAGGAGAAAGACATTAAATTTCAGACCTGGCAGTGAGTAAGGTAGTTATTGCAAATTTGAAATGAAGCAAGGTGATTTTGTTGGGCATTTAAACATGAATCTAAAAATGAGAAGTACTACTTATATTGGGCATGAATTGTGCACAATATAGTAAATTCAAATGATAAACACTTAATGTGTAATTTATAGACTTAATAATCATGTATCTATTAAAGAGACATGAAAAGGGTTGACATGGATTCAAAATACTTTACATCTAATTTCTCTGTATTATATGAACATTTCATATAAAATTAGAGAAACATAAACAACAAATGTTCCACAACGGTAATTTATTCGATCTTCAAGATATAAAAGGTCTAATCATGCAAATTACAATAAAGTTTAGAAAAGAGATGAAAATAAAAGAAGTTTAACACAAAAAATAGAGAGAAAACAAGGCTTTGTTACAATGAGAGGTGAATCCAATAAATAGTTCCCTCATTCAGAAAGGTTCATAAAAAATTTCCCCTTGGGCTCAAGACAAAAACTCAGTCTCTTGTTTCCAAAATTACCCTCCCCCTCTCCTTGAAGTCTTTAACTACTACATACATGCTCTTTAGATGTTGAGTGGTTGCCTTCATATCTGGAACTGATTTACCTACTTTAGAATATATACTCTTCAAGATACACTTTCATTGATTTTCAGTTAACGTTGTGATCTTTTAGTTGCTCAAGATGTGGATCTATGTCATCCTTTACTAGAATCTCATAACGCACTCTTCTATATGGGTTACTCCTGTCAATTATATTTTTACTTTTCAAAGTTTGACCTTCCATTTAAAAAATTTAATAATGGCGACTTCCCAACATTAAAATTCGAGAGGTATGTGCCTCCATCTCATTATTTACGTGCTTTTTTAAATTCATAGTTGTTATTAATTTCAATGGGGGGAGGAGGGTACAGTGCACAAAGGTTAAAAGAGGGGGATTGTGTGGGCCCGAAAATAAAACTATGGTTTTGAGTGTAGGTGATGTGGTTTCCATTAGTTGGCCCCCCATTGCCTCCATGATTTTCAAAACCACTTATGCTTCCTTGAACAATGCTAATGGTATTCAACATGATATAATTTTGGTTTGCACCGATTTAGAAAATAATAATTTAATTCATTTCACGCATGGGATAATAGTTTGGTTAATTAATTTAATGGATAAGACAAATTATTAATCACGTGAGTATTAAAATGGAGGGCACATATTATTAGATAAATAAATTCATATTTTTACTCACATGATTGGATTTGAGTTAATAAAAAAGCTAATGTGTATTTTTTTTTAATAAGTGATATCCATTTCTTTAGTTAATAAAAATTATTATAGAATAATTTCTTAATTTCTTAAATAATGATGAGATTCGATAGTAAAAAAGGACTTGGTAAAGAAAGGTTGGGTTCATACCAAGAGATAATCTTTGATAAATAGGGGAAATTGGTTCAAGAGATGAGGACGAGATCAATGAACAATGATGAAGCCAAAGTTGCTTAAGGTCAAGAAATTTTGGTGAGGTCATTATCTGTTACAACATGATAGATGGAGAAAAAACCTATATTGAACATTTGGCTACTTGTTACAATATTTTTTCAAATATTGGTTACATCTTCGCTCCATGAATGCTATATGAATTTTACTTGAAACTTTCTAGTTTAGTGGTATGATATATGAGTCTAGAGTATACATTGATTTCACTAAATTATTCTCATTGAACTTGTGATTACTAGCTACAAAATAAATTTATAGCACTTATTTTAAACAAAAATATGTTAATCAATGTAAGTGATATTCCTAAATTAAAGACATTTTCCCATGGGAGTGTGGTCTACTAACAAGCAATAAGGTGATTAGTTTTGAATCAAAGTTGAAATTTGAGTTCAAAACCCATATAATGGGTGTAGATGAGGCTAGTGCAAGCAATGGGTGATTGGTGGAATGCTAATGATCCACATAGCACGACAACTTAGAGAAAGGGATTTTATCGGAGGTATCCCCTTCTCCTCAACATTAAGGATAATTCCTTTCTTCATTCCTAAGTAGTCACACTTTCTCCTAATATTTTAAGAGGCCTTCATAATTACATAGAAATGTCAATATCATGATAAAGACTTATCACATATCAGATTAATAAAATGTTTATATGCTCATATGAATGAGAATCGTTGACCCCCTTTATGATAATATTCTACTCAATACAAAACTATTCTATCTTCCCATTGTTTATGAGAGTTTCGTAGATTTGTTTTAATTTCTATGAACTCAAATTTTATCATTTTTTAGAATTTGTCTTCCTTTGTAAACAAATTTACTCAATATCTATAAACATTATTTGACATATTGTCATTAAACCTTAAAACCTCAATTTATTACATTATTATGTGATTGTGATAAGCTATCATAATACAATATGCAATCTATAGATCTGGATGTAATTCAACTCTATTTTACCATTGATATGAAGTTGCATTGGGAATATATTCCATACATTGGGTATATATTCCATTACAATTCTAATTAGAAATTATTCCATGTTAAGTTTTTTTTTTTTTTTTTTTATAGAAATTTTATCTTTCTATATTTAGGACAGGTGCAGGAAATAATAATGGGAGAGACTTCCAGAAACACCACATCCATTTTTATATTTTCTCAATGTTTTGCACCAAAAATTGAGGTCCATAATTAGGAGAGAGTTGCTGACAAGAAATTCCAAGCCATATTTCATCTTGTCATCACCCACTTTACAATTTAATTATAATGGTCATTAAATATTAAAGATACTTTGATTAGATGAAGAAAACCAAACATACCACATGGACATTGCTATAGTCTCATAATTATATGTTTCTTCTTTGTTGTTTATTGCAAAATAAATTCTTATGAGAAATACATCTATCTTTAACCCTTTTTTGCATTTTGTGTGCATCCTCAAAATGTAATGTATAGATGATTAAGAATTTTTGTGACTAAATAGACAGATGGAAAAGAGGGGAATCTAAGATATTAATCCCCATGCAAATTGGAATAATACCAAAAATCCAAACTGATTTCTTCACGCTTAACATTGGCCAAAATAGTTTTGCACCTTACGAGCTCATGATATATGGAGAAAAAATGAAGCGAGTGAGCTACTATAAATAATTTAAGTAGATTTATGATTTGAACTTAAACATGAACCTAAAAAAATATAGATATAACCATAAATATAGAGATGCAATAGAAATAACACTTCATTTCATTAATATCAGAATACTGAAATATGCTTACAAACATAATGGAAATAAACTAGCTCGGACGATGGTAGCTTATCTCTGAGAATAGATGTGTTGGCTACATGCATCTAAACTGTGTTACAATGAGGCTCAAGGGCATATTTATTATTTAACAACAAGGTAAAGCCATAATAAACCAAAACCCTAACCCCAAGAGATGTAACACCAAGAGTTTGTGGGAATCATTGGGGTTAGTTGAGAAACCAACTTCCTATGGTTGTAACTTGGTCATATTATCTCTGTTTGACGTGTATGATACCTTGTTGGAAAGGTCTCTCCGAGTACTACAAGATTTGAGGTAGGCCCTTGCCTATTGTTACAGTTTTGCAACATACCTAAAAAAAAACGCCGTTTAGGGGGTCAAAATTTCTCCAGAAGTTCATAACCCGAATAACTGCTAAAAATAGTAAATGCTGAAATAAACAAGGAAACAGATGAAACTGACTAGAGGTTTAGGTGTAATAGGTGGGTGGCCACCAATATCCACCTAGATCATTCCTCCCCCCTTAAGAAGCAATGACCCACATTGCATGAAAAACCTCCATGGGGTCAAGAGATTTCTGTTGAACTTGGTCCCTGGTGAACCACTTGCCCTAGTGAAGGAGTTGGCCCGCTTTGACAACTCGATATAGCTGGATCCTCTGTTGGCGAGTGTTCTTGATCTGTGTGTCCATGAAATGATCAGTTGTGGCCTGTTCTATTCATTCCGGGTTGAGCTTTGTTGGTGTGAGTTATTTTGCAATGTCGGATGTTTCCAACAATGGTGGAAAGTGTGGCCGAAGACAGTCTACATTGAACACTGGGTGCAAACCAAGGAACAGTGAGATGCTGAGCTCAAAGGCATTGTCACCGATAGCCTTGGTGATGGTGTATGGCCCATATCGGAGCAGACGAATTTTGCGGTGGGGTCCAACTAGGCACTCCTGTAAATGTAGCGAAATTTTGTCGCCCACCTGGAACTTGTGTGATACTTGATGATTATCATGGCGCTACTTGTACTTAGCATTGGATTTGTCCAACATATCTGGAATTGCTAGTGGATGTGTTGAATGCACTCAATGAAGTTGTTAGCCTTGTCGGCTTCGGGCTGGATATGAGCCAAATCCGCTTGAGTGGCTACAAATAGTATGGCCACATCAATGGGACATAATGGCTAAAATCCTAGCACTACCTGAAAGGGGCTATGACCCATTGAGCCGTGGAGAGCTCTGTTGTAGCTTTGCTGGACATTGGGGATACTTTGATCCGATGTGCATTGATGCTTCAAGTTGTACATGCAAAAATATGTACAATCATCCTGTTGAAAACCTCTGTTTGGCCATCAGTTTGGGGATGGAAAGCTGTGGAATTAGTAAGTGTTGTATCCAGCATCGACCAAAGACTTGACCAAAATTCACTTAGAAATATTTTGTCTTGATCTGAGATAATGGACTGTGGAATCCCAAAGTGTACCCACACTTGCTCAAATAAGAGCTTAGCAGTGGCCTTTGCTGTGATACTCTTCTTGGAGGCCGCCATGATGGTCATCTTAGAGAATTTGTTGACAACCACGAAAATGCAGTCATTGTTGTGCTTAGTAGCAGGAAGGCTCAACGTGTAATTCATGGATATAGATTCCCAAGGTCGACTAGGAGTAGGTAGAGGAGTATATAGGCCTTTCTTCTTAATGGTTGGTTTGGCAATAGAGCAGGCGGTGCATGATCTAATGTACTTCCAAAAATCTTGACAAATTTTCAGGCCATAAAAATACTTCTACAATACCCCCACTGTTTTCTCTACTCCGTAATATCCAACGACCCGATTGTAGTGCGCCTCCCAAATCATCTTGGCACGCTCGCTTGAAGGAACGCAAGTGTGTCCTAGGTGGCATAACAGTGCATCCTAAAGGTGAAAATTTGGATCTTTCTTCCCTTCTGGGAGTGTTTGGTATATGCTATCGAATGCTGAATCTCTCTGATAAAGATATGGCCACCCCGAAGTCTCGTGCCCATAGGAGTCGAGCACAATGATCAACGCCATTATTGGTGGTTGGTTGAGGCAGTATGCAAAATTATTGGTGCTACCCTTCTTGTACTTAATGTTCAAATGGAACTGTTGCAGGTAGATGGACCATTTATGATGGTGATCATTCTGCAACTTCCCTTGTGTTTGTATGAACTGTAGGGGTCGGTGGCCTATGTGGATGGTCGTTTCCTTCCCTAGAATGTAATTCTTCCATTGAAATAAGACCTACACAATGGAATACAGTTCTTTGTTGTAAGTGGGATACTTTAGGACTGTGTCTGAAAGTGTCTTACTGTGGTAAGCCACTAGATGCCCCTGCTAAGTAAAAACTACACCAACAACATAGTCATAGGTGTTTGTCTCAATCTCAAATGGTTGTTGCATGTTTGGTAATGTGAGCATTGGTGTAGAGCAGAGGTAATGCGTCAACTCGATAAATGCCTTATGTTGGGTTTCAGACCAAAAGAACTTTGATTTTTCTCCGCCCTTGGTGACTTGACTTAAAGGCCAAGTGAGAGAACCCCAACACGAACCCGCGAGAGAATTTGGCAAGTCCAAGAAAGCTGCGGAGCTTTGTTAGTGTGGTTGGTTGGGACTTACATCTTGGCTATGTCCACATGCAAACCCTTCTCATCAATGATGTACCCCATATATTGGACCTTGGTCATGCCAAAAGTGCATTTCTCCAAATTGGAGTACAATTTTTGTTATCGCAGGGTTTGAATGACCTGTCGAATATGGTGGAGGTGCTCTTCCCAACTATGGCTGAAGATCAAGATGTCATCTAAATACACCACCACGAATGCATTGGTGAATGGTCGTAAGATGTTGTCCATCAATCTCATGAAGTTTGTGGGGTCATTCATCAACCCAAAAGGCATGACCAACCACTCGATACCCTCCTTGGATTTGAAGGTTGTCTTCCACACATCAGAGGATTCGATAGGCACCTGATGATAACCAAAATTCAAGTCAATCTTGCTAAAATATTTGGCTCCCTTGAACTGGTCCAGAAGGTCATCAATTTGTGGGATTGGGTACCTATTCCGGACAACGATCTTGTTTAGCGACCGATAGTCAACAGAGTTTCTAGGGCCCATCCTTCTTCTCTACCAATACAATCAGGCTCCCACAGTGTGATGAGCTTGGACTGATGTTCCCTTTCTGCAATAAATCCTAAATTTTTCTCTTGATCTCATCGTTCTCTAGAATAGAGCGTTGATAGATCAATCCATTGGGTAGTGGCCCACTCGGGGTCAGATCAATGGAGTGCTTGACCTGGCAGTGTAGAGGTACCCTTGTAGGAGAGGCGAAAATGTCCCTATACTCCTCCATGACCTTGTCCATCTGTTGATGTTGTGCGGAGGAGCCATGTATGGAAGCCATGACCATAACCTTCTTCTTTGCCTGAGGGAGAATCATAAGGAAAACAAATTTTCTAGTCTAGGAAATGATCTTACAACACTGATTTGCAGTGATGAAAGAGATGGTGGAAGGCGGGGCTACCTCTGATCTCCTGTACAACTTATTTCCCAAAGTAATAATCACAGAGCGAGGTCTAGAATCATATACATCATGTTGCTTCCACAAGTATGGTTGTCATAATAATACATCACAAACTTCAAGAGGATAAACATCACATAGTACCTCATATGTGAAGGCTCGATGCTATAGGGAAGGCGACACTGGTGGCTGACGTGAAGATATCGTCCTTGGTGAAGCCACCTGATGGTGTATGACTGTAGATGTGCTGTCATCTATAGGCCCAGCCGCTTCACGACCTCTACTGAAATGAGGTTCTTTTGGCTCCCACTCTCGATAATGAACTGCAACAGAGAACCCTTCACCCACATCTGTGAGTGGAAGAGGCATTCCCCCTCCTATGGATATTTAGGCTCATTCTTCTGGATCTTGGTGGTGGCCACTGATTTGAAATGGAGCAGATTAGTAATGCTGTGGTAATTCCCCATTCAGAATAAAATCCAAGATGCTTATCATTTGCTTATCAAGTGCTTAAGGATTTACTATTTTTTCTTAATTAATTGATTCTCATGAGAGTTTCTTATGTAAATGTTATAAACAATTTAACATAAAACATATGATGAACACCAACAAAATAACAACAAAGAACACCAAAATACAACACACAACACAAATATTTGATGAGGATTTCACCCCTCCTGGGCTACGTCTCCTTGGTCCAACTTCCAATGCTTGGGCCTTTCTATTATGCTCAAAATTACAACAAAAGTGTGTTTACAATGTTCAAATTCCTCTGAAACCTATCTCAATGAGTTTAGAATACTAAAAAATGGCTATCTAGCCTCTTTTTGCCTCCAATTTGGATAAGAACTGAAGAAGTTATGATTTCTCCTAGTTCTCCCACAATTTGTTCCACAAATTGCTCCAAAACTGGTAGAAGCCCACATTTCCGCTCCAAAATCCACTAACCAAGCAAATATTTCTCCACACCATGAGCCATAACCTATTGGCCATATTGCAAAATCACAATCGGCAAAGTTTGGCAGGGTGAAGTTCTTGTAAACATGACGGTGGTGTTGTGATAGTGATATCATGGACTCGACGAGACTATTAACTGGAACATATAAAATATCGCATCTAGGCAGTGCATCACAAATCACAATTCGACGATTACTGCTGGAACCATCACAAGCACAACCCTTTTCTGCAATTGCGATATGCGATAAATCACATTGCACCTTGTCTACAACAGGGCCGATTTCAAACACCTTTTTGCCCACGACTACGATTTGCGATATGCGGGGGCCAATGGCATCCTTCCACTTGGCACCTCCTCATTTGTTGAAGGGCTTTGCCATGTCATCCAATCCTGCCATGTAGACAAGTCAAACTTGAACATTGACTTGCTCTAACTTCTGCATATGAGATTAGATTTGAGTGTCATTCACACCATTGGATTCATAATGACTAGCTCTTTGATCTGAAGATGAGTTTAACAAGAGTTCGATACTTTGATTTTTGAGCATAAACTTGAGCCCCTGATCATTCCTCCCCACAAGAAGTATTTTGGACCCCAAAAGACTATATTCAGTTATTAAACAAATGAGAGTACTGTTCCCTCACCTTCCCCTCTTCAATTCATTTTTCCTTTGATGGATTTCTACCTTTGAGACCCACTCGAAGATAATCAACATTTCCCCTTTTTGTTTTCCTTGTTCTTCTGTCAAGAATAGTGTCTTGTTGAAGCACACCAAGGAATTCTAGAGAAAAGTCTTCAATTGATGGAATCTGTACACTTTCTCCTTAATATTCAATGAAAGGAGACTCATACAATCTCAAATTTTCAACATTAACAACGAAATAAATTTGCATATATGAAGGAAAATCAAGCTTGAAATAATTATTACCAATCTTTTCCAGAATTTTAAATGGACCATAACAAATTGGTTTTAGCTTTTTACCTTCACCTTGAAGCCTTTCCTTGCTAATGTAAAGCCAAAATTCATCACCTACTTGAAACTGATGATCCACACGATGCTTATCATGCCTTGCCTTATACTTGCCATGAATCTTTTCTAGTTGTTCTTGAATTATTTGGTGAATCAACTGAATTTTCTCAAAGAATTTCTTTGCTATGTCCATGGTAGTATGTCCATCGACATATGCATCTTTCTCAAAGATTAAATGCAAAGGCGACTTAGGCAAATAACCAAGACATGCCTTAAAAGGTGAAGTTAGAGTAGAAGAGTGTTTTGTTCAGTTGTAAGCATGCTGAATATAATGCAACTGTTCATCCCACAACTTAGGATGTTTGCTACAATATCCTCTTAGCAAATGAATAACTGTCCTATTAACCACTTCAGTTTGACCATATTTTTGCGGATGGAAGGCTGTACTTTTCTTCTTCTTCGTGTCCATCAAGTTCCATAAACTTGACCAAAAATTTCCAACAAATCGGGAATCACGATCACTTACAATAGAAGTAGGTAATCCAAAATGAACCCATACATTTTGAAATAAAAGTTGAGTTGTTTGTTCAACTATGATTTGTTTTTTACAAGGCATTAATACACACATCTTGCTGAACCTTTCCACAGCTATGTACAAATAATCATGACCTTTTCTTGATAAAGGAAGACCTCCTACAAAATCCATAGAAACACTCTCCCATGGCCGTGAAGGAACTGGAAGTGTGTACAATCCTAGTTTCCTATTACTAGGCTTATTGCCTTCAGACAATGAATAACATCCGATAAAATGTGACACACTTTCAAGCATATGAGGCCAGTAAAAATACCTCTAAAGATTTGCCACTGTTTTACTTACACCGAAATGTCCAACAATAAGAGAAGTGTGTGCTTCCCTTGTGACATTTACTCTCTGTCCCTGTGGAACAAAAAGTTTTCCCAGATGATACAACAGATTATCATGTACATGGCAGTCTAATTCCTCAATTTGGTGGCCTTGACTCAAGTTTGAATATACCTCTTGAAAGTCAGCATCATGTGCGTATTGTTCAACATAACTTTCAATCAAAAAAAATTATTCTTGAGTAAAATGGCTACATTAACTACCAGTCTAAAAAGCATATCAACAACTCTGTTATGAATACCTTTCTTGTACATAATTACCAAGTGGAATTGATGTAAGAATCCCATCCAACGAAAGCGCCTTGATTGCTACAATTTTGTTTGAGATTGCAAAGGTTGATGGTCAATGTGAATAATGGTTTCTTTTCCCATTAAACAATGCTTCCAATTCTTCACACTTTGCACCAATGCGTAAATCTCTTTATAATATGTAGGATAATTAATAACAACACCATTAAAAATCTCAGAAAAAAATGAAATGGGCTTACCACGCTGTAAAAGAATTGCGCCCATAGCATAGTCACTTGCATTTGTTTGTATTTCAAATGGTTGTTTCAAATCTGGCAATGCTAAAACTGGGGCTGAACTGATATTTTGTTTTACAGCATCAAATGCTTTTTGCTGTTTTCCTCCCCACTGGAAGACAAACTTCACGCTGGTCAACATATGTAATGGAGCTGCTATGGAAGAGAAATTGGCAATGAACTTCCTCCAATACTGCGCTTCTCCTAGAAAACTTCTTACTTCTGTCAATGATTTGGGTATTGGCCAATTCACAATGAGTGAAACTCTAGAGGGGTCAATGTTTAGCTCACCTCCTCCAACTATGTGGCCCAAATACACTAAGGAAGTTTTCCTGAATTCACATTTAGACATCTTCAGAAATAAATGTTATTTTCTCAAGACATCCGCACTTTCCTCACATGCTTGACATGCTTTTCTCGTGATTTCTTGAATATCAAAATATCATCTAAATAGATAATTAAAAACTCATCAAGAAAGGATATTGAAACATCATTCATAACTCTCATGAATGTAGCTGGAGTGTTGAAAAGACCGAAAGGCATAACCAGCTACTCAAACAATATCTGTTTGGTTTTAAAAGTAGTCTTCCAAATATCCTCCTTAGCTATTCTAACTTGGTGATATCCACTTCTCAAGTCTAATTTAGTGAAATATTTTGCATTCTTCAACTGATCTAGCAAATCATCTATTTTGGGTAGTGGGTATCGATTCTTTATGGTATTTTGTTCAAAGCTCGATAATCTACACACATGCACCAGGTTCCATCTTTCTTGGGTACCAAAACAATTGGTGAACCACATGGTGAAGTAGAGGGATGAATTACACCTTTTTCTAACAATTCCTGGACTTGTTTCTTAATTTCTAAGTATTTCAGAATTGACATTTGATACATACCGATGTTTGGGCATGGACAGTCTTGCTGTTGCTGAATTTCGTGCTGAATTCCCCTTTTTGGTGGCAATCCATTTGGTTCTTGAAACATGTCTCCATATTTATTGACCACATCAACCAATTCATCTTTTAGCTTCACATCACAACCTGCAAAGGATTAATGCTCCGTGTCATTCTTCTGCTTGATCATAAGGAGCACAAGACTTTTGCTGGAATTGACCAGTCACTTCATTTTCCTTGTGCTTGCCAAATACATATTAAGCTTCCTATGATGGGCTCTCAAAATATACTCCACTCCGTCTTTGAAAAAATGATATTTGTTCTCAAATCTATGGAAAACGACTTTCTGGTCATACAAATATAAGCTTCCCAACACAATTCCAGAAATATCTAGCGGTACTACATCTAGTTTGACTTTATCAACAAAATTGGCAGTAATTGCAAACCTGAAAACGCATTTCCGTGTGACTTGAAGATTGGCATCCTTGGTTATCCAACCCAACAGATACCATTTATGATGAGGCATGGTTTCTAGATTCAACTTCTTGACCAAGTCTGTAGAAATTAAACTTGCCTGGGATCCACTGTCAAACAACGTATCAATCTTGGTGTGTTTGGAAATAACTCTGATATGGAACAAATCAATTCTATTTCTTCATTTGAAACATTGTTGGAGTTATTTGCAGTGCCGGTGCTTGCCACGACTTCCTCTTTGCTTGTTTTTGCCACGACTTTTCCTTTAGTGACTGTAGCTGCAATCTTTGTTTCATCACCTGAGTCGGAACCCAAGTCTTGTTGTACAAAATGTTTGTTTTTTGTTTCCATTTATTGTTAAATTTCTTCGGTCTTAATTTAGGATGAAGCTTCCATCAATGCACTTCATCATAGCCCTCTTTGGAACAATTCTTGCACATGGGTTTCTCCCCTTCTTTCTTAACAAAAACATTTTTCTTTTGCTTTCCTTTAAATTTCTTTCCTTTTTCACCACTCTGGAATGGCTTCTTCTTACCTTCTTCTTGAACATTTTTCCCTCTTTCTTCGAGGTGTGTAGTTTGAACACAGACTTCATCAATATTGCGGGATTAAACATAAGAATGGTGTGTCGAAGATATCTATGCAAACTCCCTATGTATTTCAGCAAAGTATCTTGTAACTGCAAGTCTATTCCTAGCATAAGATCTCTTCTCCTAAACTCTTGAGTATACTCTTGCACATTTTGACCTTTTGACATTTTGAAATTTTGCCAATTCATGATGGTTTTTTTCATATGATCTAAAGAGTAGAATTGTCTTTTGATTGCAACAATGAAATCATACCAAGTAATAGAGATCTTACCATGTTTTTTTTATCTCGTCTTGAGTCCTTGCTTCCCACCAAATGAGTGTTGTACCCTCCATTCTCAATGAACTCAATTGAATTTTGATATCATCCTCATGAAGGTTCTAAATTCTACAATACACCTCCAACTAATGAATCCAATTATTAAGCTTCTCTGCATTCACTTCACCATTATACATGGGCAACTCGAATTTAACATCAAGTTTAAGTAGAGGTGATTTTCCAGCTCATTTTTCAAGTTTAAGTTTTAAGAATGATGATGAGTATGAGTAAGGGTTGTATTAGTGGAAGAGTGTGAAAATGCTTGTGAAGAAGAGGATGAAGAAGATGGAGGCTTGTCTCCATTCCCATTACCTCCTCCTGAAGAGTCTTCTCCTTTGGGAGGTTTGAAACTTTCTCCTTGCAATCTGCTATTCCTCTCTTCATAGAGAACCTTCACCATCTTTGTCATATCAAAGAAAGCTTTTATGAAGGTATCCTCATCTTCTGTCATGTTTGTAGGTTCTCCTTCGAGAAACATGGTCTTTGAAGACTCAACTGCAACTTCCGCAACTTGAGGATGTACTGGTGTAGAAGACTTTGGCAATCTTTCTCTTCTTCCACTTGACCCAACTTCAGGGCTTCCAACTAGATTTCCTTCTCCTCTTTTGAATTTTAACCTTATTAGCATGACACAAAACTAGCAAACAATACTCCTTCTTTGCACAAGCAAATCTAGTAAGCAAAAAACAGTTCTCTGATACCAAGTTGATATGAAATGGAGCGGATTAGTAATACTGTGTTGATTCCCCATTAAAAATAAAACCCAAGATGCTTATCATTTTCTTATCAAGTGCTTAAGGATGTACTATTTTTGCTTAATTTTAACTGATTCTCATGAGATTTTCTTATGTAAATGTTATAAACAATTTAACATAAAACATATGCTAAACAATAGCAAAATAACATCAAAGAACATCAAAATACAAAACAAAACACAAAGATTTGATAAGGAGTTCACCCCTCCTGGGCTACGTCTCCTTGGTCTAGCTTCCAATGCTTGGGCCTCTCTATTATGCTCAAAATTACAACAAAAGTGTTTACAATGCTCAATTCCTTTGAAACCTATCTCAATGAGTTCAAAATACTAAAAAATGGTTATCTATCCTCTTTTTGCCTCCAATTTGGATAAGAACTAAAGAAGTTATGAATTATCCTAGTTCTCCCACTATTTGTTCCACAAATTGCTTGAAAACTGGTAGAAACCCACATTTCTGCTCCAAAATCTGCTAATCGAGTGAATATTTCGCCGCATCATGGGCCATAACTTGTCAGCCGTATCGCAAATCACAATTGGTGAAGTTTGGTGGGTTGAAGGTCTTGTTAACATGAAAGTGATGTTGCGATAATGATATCGCGGACCCAATGGGAGTATTAACTGGAATATATAAAATTTCGCGTCTAGACAATCCATCGAAAATCGTAATTCGACGATTACTACCAAAACCATCACAAACACAACCCTTTTTTACGATTGCGATATGTAATAAATCACATCGTAACCTGTCTGCGTTGGGGCTGATTTCAAACACCTTTATGCTTGCCACTGTGATTTGCAATATGCGAGGGCCAATGGCAACTTGCCACTTGAAGCCTCCTCATTCACTGAAGGGATTTTCCATGTCACCCAATCCTGCCATGTAGACAAGTCAAACTTGAAATTTGACTTGCTCTAGCTTCTCCATACGAGATCAGATTTGAGTACCATTTGCACCGTTGGATTCAGAATGACGATCTCTTCGATCTGAAGCTGATTTTAACAAGATTTCGACACTCTGATTTTTAAGCATAAACTTGAGCACCTAATCAACCATAGTGGAACCAGGCTCCGTGTCAATGATCTACTTCATCCCCCTTGTCGGGTTTTGACTCAGAGTTGGAATATGCGTGTGAATGGGAAGCCTTCAGCTCGGTCACCAATGACTGCTTGGCCCGACACTCACTTGTGTTGTGAGTGGAGTTCTTATGGAACTCACACCATTTTCCCGAATCCTTCTTTATCTTTGTGGTGTTGTTCTTTGCTTGTGGCTTCAATGGGTTGTCTTAGGTTGCCTTGCCTTGGCTTTGGTGGTGACTTTTCCTTGCTTCAGATTCACAGATCCAAAGTTTCGCTGATTTTGTTTAAACTTTTGCTCAATCTTGACAGCGTATCAGTATGCCGTGCCGAGCAAGGATATGTCTACGAACTCCATCTTGTCCTGGATGTACTTGTGTAGACAACCATAGTAATTGAGTACCAAATTCCACTCAGAATCCTTGATACCCAACTTTGTAGGAAGGGTATGGAAAAAATTTGTGAACTCCAACACATCTTAGTCCCTTCCCTATCGTAGCGTGTTCCACTTTATGTTTTTATCTTCATAGCTCTTGACGGGGTGATATTTTTCCTTGATGGCATCTTGGAAAGAATCCCAAGTGGGTACGACTGAAAACAGTGAGGATTGCCTCTCATCCTTTTGTTCATAGTAGGTTTCCCACTAGTCCTTGACGGGTGGGGCGACAATGAGAAGTGTAAAAGTCTTTTCCTAATTGGAAAAGTCATGAACTAAAAGATATCCTTCCAATAGATTCAACCATTTATCTACGACATCTGCATCTTTTTGACCCTCAAATATGGGAATGTCAAAGTTAACTTATACCTTAATAGGAGTGGCGCCTCTAGAGTGGCTACTGGATGAAGATGCATCACCTGTGGGTAGCCGTCGAAGGATCTGGGCAAAGTTATCCATCATCGCGTTCCTATGTCGCTCAAGGGTTCCTCAAGCAATATTTTGATAGGATCTCTTGCCTCCTCGTCTTCTTTTCTTTCACCATAGGAGGTCGTTTGGGTTTGCGAGGGCTAACTCCTTATACCCTGACCTCGTTGGGGACATGCAAAGAAAAATAGAGAAAGAGTAGACCACTCTAATACCACGAATCTGAACTTAAACAAGAACGCAACAAAATACAGATATAACCATAAATACAGAGATGCAACATAAATAATACTTCATTTTATTAATAGGAGACTGAAATATGCTTACAAACGAAATGGAAATAAACTAGCTCGAGCCATGGTATCTTATCTCTGAGAAGAGGTGTGTCAGCTACATTTCTCTGAATTGTGTTACAATGAGGCTCAAGGGCCTATTTATTATTGAACAACAAGATAAAACCCTAAAAAACCCAAACCTTAACCCTAGGAGATGTAACACCAAGAGTTTGTGGACCCCGTTGGGGTTAGTTGGGCAACCAACTTCCTGGGGTCGTAACTTGGTCATATTATCTCTGTTTGGCGCATATGATACCTTGTTGGAAAGGTCCCTCTGAGTACTACATGATTTGTGGTAGGCCCCTGCTAATGGCTAATTGGCTTGCAGTGGACCTCAAAAAAATACCATTTATGGGGTTAAAAATGCTCCGTAAGTTTAGGACCCAAATAACTGCTAAAAATAGTAAATTCTGAAATAAACAAGGAAACAGATGAAATCGATTGGAGGTCTAGGTGGAATAGGCGAGTGGCCACCAATATCCACCTAGATCAATTTATAAAAAAACAGTATCTGGGAAAAAATAACAAAGACACATATCAAGAATACAAGGTTTGTCTCAAAATTTGATTCTTTAACAAGGAGAGCCCAACATGCATAAGAAAAACAAACTTTTAAAGCTTTTCTAGCAAAATCTATGTATGTAAGACACTAGATCTTGTTGCCTTTTTTGATACACCAAAACAATGTAGGATTTATAGTGGCTCCCAAGTTCAAATTTTTTGAGCTTTCACTCTAATCCAATTTTATTACAAGCATGACATATTTATCTTCAAAACTTAATAAAGTTAATCAATTAACACTATCTTATCTCGGACAAATATGACTTAAATAATGCAATAGGAATTTGCTCAAATATCTTCTAGCATGAAGACATTTGAAGAAAAAATTCCTAAATATAACAAAAAAAAATCTAAGAAATTGTCCTCTAAGAAAATATCCGTAAACCTTATTTATGACAAATAAGTGCCATGAAGTGGAAAAATGTATTGATATGTTTTGAGGCTACTAATAACACCTAATGAACATGATTTTCCAAGAAGGAAATCATCGTCACAATTATGAATATCATATTGTTAGTGTATATGCTAGTGTACTAACTAAAGAAATTTTGGAATTCTTCTTTTGTTCCTACAAGGGCATCATCAATATTATCTCTTTTAAATGGTGAAGTTATGAATATCAAACCTATCTTATATCTTTTTCTTGAGATGGAATAGGGAAAAATAAGCATATATTGTAACATTTTTTGCTTCTTATGAAAATACCTTTAATTTTCTTGTACAAGACATTATCAAATTCTAGGTATTGCTTTGTAAGCACTAATTCATAAAGAGAAATGACCATCTCTATAAGTTGTGTATCTATTTGTTCATTGAAATTATTTTTAATTATTTCTCTCAAAGTGAATATTCCTTCTATTTTTAGTGGTACTTTGGTAGAGAAATCCAATGTCAAGAGATAAAACACTGATGTCAAGGTAAAACCTAATTTCTTACATTTGCTTGAGTAGAGAGAAGTGTTGTAGCCTAGTTTGGTATAAGCATTGGTACAAGGCCAAGGTTAGCAAAATATGAAGCCATAGATGACACCAAGACACATAAGTTTTAGTATGAAGAACCCTAGAAACTGAGTACATGGAGTCATATAAGTTGTTTCATAAACTCTCCAAGCCTAGTATCTTCGAGTCTTCATATTTTTCGGAAGACACAAACCTTTTTGTACAAGTGGGTTACAATTATAATATTATTTAGTGTATTCAATAATAATTTGTAATTTCCTTAGTTTCTTATATATATGAGGATTGCTATGTAAAATGGGAGATTTTGACTCATTTTTTCAAGAGAATTGATGTATTATGCTATTATATTTAGCTCCAGGACATAATTGTCTTTTGAATATGAATTCGCACAAGGCACATGCATTATACGACCCTATTATGGAATGTAATGTTGATTTGTGAATACAGTGGAAGATTATTTCCTCATGTTAACGTACTTGTGGTTTATAAGGATGATGTTTTTATTATTATTTTTACAATGCATGTTTTTCATTCTTTTAGTGTGAATGAATATGATTAAAGAATAACTAATGGATTGTGCAATCCACTTTAATGCTTTGTACATCACTTCATTGATAACTATCCAACATGCCTTGGGTGAGACCTCCTTCTTTAGAAAGGTTGAATATGTTGACATACAATACTATTGTAGACATTTGTTGGATACCCATAGATATTGGGTTTGTCATAGTGTTGAAAAAATGGTTCTATTTCCAAGGCCTTAAGAAATGTAGAGTAATGGACATGTAGCATGCACTAGTGAATGATAGGATTTGAGATTGGATGGAAGAGAGAATTTATGTGCTTGCATGATATTTTTTGGGTTGAATTCATGGTAAATTTGCATGAATGAATAGACAAACTTGTAAAAAAGCATTGATGTTGAGTTTTGCTGTAACAAAAACTAATTTTCAATGTTTGTAGTGTGTATATTCATTTTTTTTTGAATAAGCGAGTATTTATTTCACCCTTCCACCCAATTGCAACTCTCATGTAACTTCGAGAGCTCTTTTTGATGTAGAATGAGATTGGGGGCAGAAAAGCAACGTCGGTCCCCCTGAGTGTTTGAAGTTTAATGGATGGGGGCATGTTTGAAATTGTGCCTGAGCGGTTTATTGTTGGGAAACATGTCATTAAGAAAAGTATGCCCCCCTTGGGGGTTTTCAAAACAATTGTGCCCCCCTTGATACTTCCTTTGTGATGTGACTATCACACCCCCACTAGACATCTAAGTGTCACATCAAGCAATGGCACAAGTTTGGTGCCTGATGGAATATAATTGACATACAAGTGGTGCAAAAGGTGGCATCTAAATGGAGCAAAGGTATTGGTACATGTCAAAAGTGTGGGAATGATGTCAACACAATAAAGAAGTGACAACATGTTGTATTTTTCAGAATAATAAAGACTTATGTCCAATAAAAGTTTACCGCGTGTATCAATGGCTATGGTAACCATAAAAGGGGAGATTTTTTTTTTTTTCCCTTCAGTACCTTCAACACATTGAACAATCTTTCTATTGAAGAAATTGTTAATAGTCTATAGAGCTCACACATGTGACTGCAATTAGTATTTGGGTAATTTTTCATGGTCATCTTATGCCTTATTATGTCAAGACTAAGGTTAAAGTTACAAAGCCCCAAAATTCAAATTCTTCTCGCCTTGTTAATCTTGAGGATTTTCTGTTAATACACAGGAAATAAGATTCACATGAAACCTGCTGTGAGTTTGATCTTTATGAACTCAGAGAGTGGTCTTTCCAATGTTTCAAGGATTAACAAGACATTGCCTTGACCCGCGAGTCTTATTTGGAACAATTTATCATCCCTCAAACACCTCCTTACCTAGAATTCATTTCCTGATGTGCCAAAAGTTATCTTCCCAATAAACAAGCTATCGAGTAAAAAAATGGAGTTATTCTATTTCATATTACTCATACAACAATTCAAGAAATTCTTAAGATAATGATTCCAAATCAATCCCAACCGTTGAGTGAATACTTCCTAAGTTGTCTTATAATGATTTAACCCCTTGAAGATAATGCCATTATTCTAGAGTCTTTATTACTTTTGAATCTATAGTTACTGGAAATTACTCCCCCTTATCCCTCTAGTATATTCCCTGAAATGTCAAGGAAAATTATATCAATGGTTTGTTGTCTGTTAGGATATGATGATAACTAGGCTATAAATGATATTTTATTAGGGTTCTTAAATTCTTTTTCACTAACCAAAAAGTCTCTCATTAAGTTTCACTTTAGTCAATATTTGGCCGATGTTATTAATGTTCAATTAGCCCATTACACTCTTAGTAAGTCCTTTAGGTATCAACCAATCATTGTATATATTTTTATGTATTTTCAAGTAGATACATTTTTAGATATTTTGCATACTCAATATCATAGTGACAATTTCATCTTTGTGATTCATTTGACACCAGTGGTGAGAAAACTTTCCTAGGATTTTGGAATTGTATACTTTCTCAACTATCTCTTGTCAATTGCATATGATTTATTATTTAGTGAGATTCCTCCTAGAATGTTTCAAGAGATCAAAAGGTTTTATAGATCAATCTAGATACAAAAGTAGGTGACTGTATTTGTTTAAAGAATTTATAGAGATAAAAATTTATGGTTGTGAGTTACCTCCTTACAGGCTTCTAGTTTTCTTTTCTATGAGGATATTTGCATTAGAATATATCAGACAAAGCCTCAACTCAGGTCATATTCATTTGTGTTTAAAAAGCATCCAACCATGTTCAAATTGATGGAAGAGGTTAGACCTTTCTTAGTTAACACAACACCAACATTACAAGATGTTGAAACAAATAAATTTTCCTCAAGGAGAAGTCTGGAAATATGATCCTCATGAGATCATATCAGGGAGGAGGGAAAAGTAGTGATAAAATCCATATAAAAATTATTTACAAGCCAGAAATTGAACAAGTTGGAAACAAATATTTTTGAGAGAAGGATCTATTTCAGATTGCACAAATCAACCAAGAAGCAAGCCAACCTACACAACCAATCATTTTGGAAACACCACAACCATAGGATAAGGAGATCGAGAGAGGATTTAAGGAAACAAAACAATCCTGTTATGTCTCATGGATAAAAGATGGAGAGAAAAAGGTCATATAAAAGGGCAAGAGTTGAGGAGGAGGAGTGCTTAGTTACAGTTCCAAACAAAAAAGAAGCAACACCATGTGAGCTTGCATTTGTTTTGGAGCTCTTACCAACAACTATTATGGTTCATAAACCATCATCTTCTAGTGTATCTCTTTGAATAGGAAATAAAGAAAATTTATATTCTTAGTTTATGGAATTAAAAATTAAAATCTAAAGATGAAATAAGATTCATACACATAATTGTGGAAGAAAGGTTTAGGTTCTTCACAAACAAGGTTACTCTCTTCCTTGGATTTGTTGGGTGTGTGTTATATTCTTTCCATGACTATCCCCACGTGCGAAGATGAGGGGTTAGAGCGGGGGCGGTAGCCCCCCTGCACAGGTTTCAGGCAGTGCCTCTGGAATTATTTTTTGGACCCTATATTAGATGGATAGACCTACCTATGGTTTTGTGCATGGATTTCACACATGGTTTTGGACATGATTGTTTTCTGCCCATAGTATTTTGTAGATCCGGTCATGGGAACTATGGTTATGTTCTAATCCAAGGTTAATGGATGCTTCAACATGTATATATATATGTATTGTAAAATTGAAAGGAATATAATGAAAAATCAATCTAGTAGTCCCAATTGTGGGATCCAGGGGAAATCTATGTGTATTTGTTTTGTGTTCCTCGCCATTGTATATTTTCTGTTTTTAAGAATTCGTTTGCAGGTAAATTTTGTACAGGTTTAAAACCTACATTTGGTATCAGATATGTTTCAGCTTCAAGGGGACGCCTTTGCTGCTGAGGGGTTTTGCTCGGGCCTGTGGTAGACCCTGTTCGGTGGGAGACATGCGGGATTGATTCTTGCGGTGAAAGAAGATGTCGAGCAGTGGAAAGATAGAGATCGAGAAATTTAATGATCAAAGTTTTGAGTTGTGGAAATCAAGATGGAGGATTTATTGGTGGATAAATATCAGTGGATCACGATAGATCTGGGTACTAAACCAACGAAAATGTTTGATGAAGACTGGAAGAATTTGGATTAGAAAGCAAAGAGCACAATACAATTTTGTATCTTAGATTCAGTATTGTTGAATGTATTAGGGGAAGCTTCAATGGAGGCTTTGTGGGACAAGTTAGGGACATTGTACCAATCTAAGTCTCTGGTGAATAAAGTGTTCCTACGAAAAAATTTGTATAACTCGAGGATGAAGGATGGAGACTCGATGATAGAGCATATGAATGCCTTTAATACTGTGGTAAGCTAGTTGTTATCTGTTGATATTAAAATATCAGATGAAGATAAGTACATCAGTTTGTTGTGTTCTCTACCAGATTAATGGGATAGTCTGGTTGTTGCAATAGGTAGCAATACAACTACCTTGCAGTTTGATGAAATAGTCTCATCCTTGCTGTTGGAGGAGATGAGATGGAAAAGTATGGAGGACCAGAATGGTGATGCCTTTTATGTACGAGGACGGTCCTAGAATATAAACAAAAATAAGTCCTCGAGTGGGACATCTAAATCTAGAGGGAGATCGAAATCTCTAGGAAAAACTTTACAGGTGTGCTAGAAATGCGGAAAGGAAGGGAAATTCAAAAAGGCCTGTAGATCTAAAGCTCCTAAGAAAGGAAAGGGATATGATGATGTTCCTTCCATAGAGGTGAAGACCACCTCAGATGAAGGTGGGGATGTGTACTTGGCTTCTTCTTCAAGTACACATGTAGATCATGAGGCATGGTTGATTGAATCAGGTGCATCCTTTCCCTTCACTCCCCATAGGTAGTGGTTCTATGAGTATATGGTTGTGATGTATTCTTAGAGGATGACATGAAGGCTAGAATCATCAGGCGTGGAAAAGTCAAGTTGAAGTTGCAAGGTGGAAGGATTAGAACACTTCCGGGTGTTCTTCAAATTCCTGCATTGGCTAGAAATCTGATTTTTGTAAGCAAGATGGATGATGTAGTTGTAAAAATAGTGTTCCAGAAAGATACCTGTAAGATGGTTTTAGGAGCACTAATATTGATGCTAGTATTTTGTATTAGAAATATGTACAAGCTTCTGGGTAGCACTGTTATTGAAGGGTGAAACAGTTATGTGGTTCCTGAAAGTGGAGTAGAAAACCTTGTGATCTTTGGAGAAAAGACCATTCTATGTTATCAAAGGCTTGGACATATTGGAGAGAAGGGCCTTTGAATACTTCATGGTAATGGTATGGTAGAAGGTATGTCTAATTTCTCTCTGGATTTCAATTTCTGTGAACATTGTGTATATGGGAAGCAAAATCAGGTGAGTTTCCCCTCTCGTGTTAATAGGGCGAAAGGGATATTAGAGCTTGTGCACAATGATGTGTTTGGACCTGTGTGGGTTCTATCACTGGTAAGTTTGTGTACTATGTATCATTTATATATGGCTTCTCAAGGAATACATAAATATATTTCCTTAGGAAGAAATATAAAGTCTTTGACAGGTTTAAAGAATTTAAGGCACTGGTGGAAAACCAAACAGAGAAGAAGATAAAGGTGTTGAGGAAAAATAACAATGGAGAGTTTTGCAAGAAGGAATTTGAAGAGTTATATAAGAAGTGTGGGATAGCATGACAAAATACTACTTCATACACATCTCAGCAAAATGGAGTTGCAGAAAGAATGAACAATATGTTGATGGAAAAGGAAAGAAGCATGCTCAATGGTGCCAGGACAAGAATTCTCGGCAGAGGCGGTGGAGACTGGATGTTACCTGGTCAACATATCACCTTCATCAATGTTGGAGGATAACACTCCATAAGAGGTATGGACTGGTAAGAAACCCTCTCTTTCACATCTTAGGGTATTTGGCTATGATGCATATGTACATGTTCCAAAGGAGAAAAGAACCAAGTTGGATTGTAAATCTGAAAGGTGCATATTTATTGGGTATAAGGATGGTTTAAAAGGTTATAATCTTTGGAACCTAGAAACAAGGAAGGTTGTGTACAACTGCAATGTGGTTTTTAGAGATATGAAAGATGTTATTAAACATGAATTCCTACCAAAGGAACTTGAGAAAATAGAGTTTGATCTAAAGGAGGAAGAATCAGACTCTACAACAGAAGATGAATCAAAATATGAAGAGTCACAAACTCCAATTGTGAGAATATCAATTTGAGAAAGAAGACAACCATAAAGGTATAGTCCAACTGCTTTCTGTTCAAATTTTTCTTTATCTATTACTAATGATGATCCTAGAAATGTTAGGGAGGCAGTAGATTCAGAGGATGACAAACTCTGGAAGGAGAGCATGGTTGATGGAATGACATCTTTGGACAAAAATGAGGATTGGGATCTAGTGGAGTTGTCGGCTGGAAGGAAACCCATGGGAAGAAAATGGGTGTTTAAGAAGAATATGAATGGAAAAGGCAAGGTGGAGAAACACAAAGCTCTGTTGGTAGCATGATACAAATAGAAAATGGCATCAACCCATGGTATTCATCCACCCATGGAATTTACCCATGGTATTGTAAGTGGCATCCACCCATGGTATTTATCCACCCATGGTATTGTAAGTGACATCCACCCGTGGTACTCATTCACCCATGGTATTTTCCCATGGTATTGTGACATCCACCCATGGGATTCATTCACCCGTGGAATTGACCCATGGTATTGTGACATCCACCCATGGTATTCATTCACCCATGGAATTGACCCATGGTATTGTAACTGAAAAATACTATAAGTAAGAAGTCTCATTTTTTAAAAGGACAGTTGGTTCGCCACAATGTAGCTTTTATAGTTATTCCCTATTTTAATAAAAATTTTCTTTGTGGTTTTATTTATTGGGCACTCTCCTCTTTTTCTTTTGGCATTTCAATTTTTCAGATCTTGGGGGCCTCTCTCCCAAAGTCCATTTCAATCTTTTAGACCTTGGAGGCACATTGATGTTTAGTATCACTTTGTACGAGATATGGTTGAGGACAAAAATGTGCTGGTGGTAAAGGTGGACACTTTGAAGAATATTGTAGATGCATTGAAAAAGCCTGCGAGCACTAAGAAGTTCTCTTGATGTATAGAAACAATGGGCATTGTAGGGCTGGACCAATGACTAAACTCTCTTGTGACCCCCTATGTGGAAAAGAAAACAACAAGTGGGAGAATGTTGGTTGTGTGTAATATTTTTTCCACGACTAGTCCCACGTGCGAAGCCGAGGGGTTTGCAGGGGGTGATAGCCCCCCTACATGGGGTCTAGGGCAGTGCCCTGGGAATTTTTTTTGGACCCTATATTAGGTGGGCAAACCTGCCTATGGTTTTGTGCATGGATTTCGCACATGGTTTTGGGCATGATGGTTTTCTGCCCATGGTATTTTGTAGATCCGGTCAAGAGAACTATGATTATGTTCTAATCTAAGGTTAATGGATTTGGGTTTATGGATGCTTCAACATGTATATATATGTATTGTAACATTGAAAGGAATATAATGAAAAATCAATCTAGTAGTCCCAGTTTTGGGATCCAGGGGAAATCTCTGTGTATTTATTTTGTGTTTCTCGCTTGTATATTTTTTTGTTTTTAAGAATTCTTTTGCAGGTAATTTCTGTATAGGGTTAAAATCTACAAGATTATGAAAAGGGACACTGTAATATGCTAATTTTGGAACCAAATGATCTAGCTGTCAAAATTACAAAGGATTACAAGGAAACCATTTTTTCCATTTATTTGAAGAATATTCATCTTATGGACTAGATTGATTTACACAAACAGACTAGAGAAATGATCTTCAAAAGCTTGAGAGATGCTACCTTAAATGCCTCCATGTTAGAAATAATGCTAAAAAAGGATACTAATCAGCTAAAGTAGGAAAATAGTACAACGAGAAACAAAAATATAAGGATTGAAGACTTGGAGTATATTATTATTAGACTGGGGGTAGATCTAAATGTCTCTATTTCTATACATGCTTTGATTAAATCTAGGGACATTGACATCCATGTACTTAGAATAAATCTCAAGATGCTAGCAACTAAGTATGTTCAAAATTCCAAATAAAAGTTGCACATAAAGAAAAAGAACAATTATTACCCTTGATAATTGAACAAAATAAACAACTTGAAAATTATGCACATCAGAATGAAATTTCACAAAGTCTGAGCATGTTTCTACAACAAGTTCTTCAACACCATTAACAACACAGGTTGATCCTTCATAGATGATTGCTGAAATAATGTCAACCTTTAGCATTAAGAATGTTGAAATTGAGAACCTCAAAAAATATTCACATTGAATAATTTTGAGATAAAAATCCTCAAGAAGGAACTCGTTGAGAAAAATTCAGCCATTCATACTCATCATGATTTAAATGATGTCTAGATTGGTTGAAGAATCAACTAGTGGAAACACAATCCTTGGTTGAGGCAAGGGACATTATATAGTAAGACATAGTGACCAATATTTCGGAGATGTGGGGATCCATCAAGATCATTGGAGATGATGCAAAATTGGTCTACTAAACTAAACAAAGCATGGATAGGATTCATAGGGAATTAGGATACAAACCCTAGATTACTGCCAAAATAGTGAAATTTATCAACACCAAAAACCAAGAATAGTTGATGACTTTGTGTGTGGATGAAAGATCATATGTCATTATGGAAGCTAATAAAGTTTTGATAAAAGGAACTTCGTGTAGTAGGCTCTAAATAAATGTCATATTATTAAAAATGAAGTCGATTTGTTTAGTTCGAGGATCAATGTTTTGAAGGAAATGGGTTTTCCCTCCCACTGCGATCAAAATGGAAGTCTAATTTCCCTAGATGCATACAAGGAAGATTTATTAAAAACTAGATCAGATTCCAACAAATTTTCAAACATGAGTGGAAAGGGGCCAACCATAGTAGATAATTTGATGGACGATTTTTACATTCAATGTCAAGTGAAAATCATATTTTCAACTACTCTTATGTATAAAAAATTCACATAATTGGATATTCCCTATAGAAAGATGATTTCATATAACTATATAATCATCTCACATTATGAATGCTTGTTTAAATTTGTCCTTAGATAATTTGATTCCATTAACAAAATCCAATTAGAAAAGAGGACAAGTGGAAAAAGTTATTGTACCTTTGTAACCTGTTTCTATTTTTGTGAGTTTGTTCCTAGAAAGTTTCCTTTTGCAACAATAATATGTTGTAATATTTTTGTATAAAAACCAAAGAATAAATCAATGAAAGGATTTGGATTTTGAGAGTCAAAGCATATTTTTGTATTTGAGGACGATATTTATACAACTTTATTCAATATATTCTACTTTCAACTATTGGTAGTGTGTATCTTCTATATTAGTGATCTTTGTGAGCTTACATTTTGTATTTCATCTTTAAAATTATTTCAAGTTATGTGAAATATCCTTAAGAGGCTAAATCGAGAATTGATTTCTCTAACTTTTGGAAAGGTTATTATTTGAGTAAATAGGGTATTCCATACAAAATAAACACATTTAATAACCACTCACACAATGTCAAAATCACAACCCCAATATTTTTATGTGGTTAAAACCATCTAAGAGGGAAATGGTCAAAAACCTTAGCCAATACAACCACTTGAGGCAAGTTTGTTAATGCAAAAGAAAATATTTTACATAAGAGAGTTCTCAAAATCGATCATCAATCATGACCCTCAATGCTATTTAAATAGAGATCATGGACCAATTGGGTGCTAATCCATGGAGTAATAGCCATTAGTATCGAGGAGAATATGAGCAATAAAAACATATTGTGACCATCATATTACAATGAAGTTAATGCATACTAAAGAAAGACACTAAGAAAGAAACTTTTACCTAATAGACACATTAAACCATTTTGAACTTAACTAAATCCTAAGTGTCTAAATATCCTAACACTCCCCCTTAAGAAAAACTTGGGATAAGATTGATGGATTTACAAAGATGAAACAATAGGAGAAGGAAGGAGGCATTAGAGCCCATCCCCCCCTTAATGACAACTTCTTGAACTCCTAACATAGATAAAAGTTTATATATCTATATATATATATATATATATATATATATTTAAGAGTTTTTGTGAAAATGTCTTCCATTTGATCATCTGTAGGGAAAAAGTGCACTTCAATAACTTTCTCATGAATGAGCTTCTTGATGAAGTGCATTTTTAGCTCGATGTGTTTTTTGCACTGATGCTAAACTAGATCTTTGGCAAACTTGATGGAACTATGATTGTTGCACTAGAGGGTGTTCATATGCTGCTGCTGGAGTACAAACATTGGAAGGATCTATCAAAGCCACAAGACTTATTTACTTGCATTAATCATTGCTTAATACTCTGCTTCTACTGAAGAAAGAGTAATAATACACTGCTTTTTACAAGCCCAAGTGACATGTCTGGAACCAAGACTGAAAATATAACCTGTAGTGTACTTCAAATCATTAGGGTCAACATCCCAATCTAAATCAGTGAAACTAACCAACAAAGGATTCCCCCATGAATTGTAATGTATCCAAATTGAGTTACACCTCTTATATACCAAAGTATCCTTTTTACTGCTTTGCAATGACTTTCATGTGGGGATTGCATATACTAGGAAACAAGCCCAACATCAAGGGAAATATCATGACAATTATGAGTCAAATATAAGAGGCTACCAACTAACTAATGCTACAAAGTGGCATCAACTTCGAGTATAGTGCCAACAACATAATTTTTGACTCCAAGTTGAAAGGGAGAAGAGGTTGGTTTACAATATTCCATGCGAAAACACTAAATAAGGTCACATGCATACTTAGTTTGGTAAAGATAAATTCCTTCCTTGGTTTGCAAGAATTGGAGGCCCAGAAAATAATGCAAATATCCTAAGTCTATCGTTTGAAACTCATTTTGATGGCTTAATTTCACATGGGTTAAAATTTTAGGGTCACTACTAGTGAGGATAAGACCATCAACATAAAGAACAACCATTATGAGATGGATTCCTACATTTTTGGTGTAGATAGTGGGGTTAGAATAACATCTAGAGAATCAAGTGTTCAAAAGAAAGTTATCCATTTTTTCATACCAAGTTCGAGGATTTTTTTTTAATACCATAGAGATATTTGTTAAGGCAACAAACAAGGTTAGATCCACTTTGAACACAGTAGGGAGGTTGATCCATGTAGATTTCTTCATGTATATCCCCATGTAAGAAGGAATATTTAACATCCATCTAATGGACCTCCCATCGATGTGAGGCAATATGGGCTAGAACAAGGTGGATGGAATTCATTTTCATGACACGGGCAAAGGTTTCATTAAAGTAAATTCCTTAAAGTTGAGAGAATCCTTTAGCAAATAACTGTGTTTTATGTCTTTCAATACTTCCATCTAATGCATACTTAGTCTTATATACACATTTACATTTGACAAAATATCTTCCTTTTGGAAGAGGTACAGCTCCTAGGTATTGTTCAACATTAAGGAATGATATTCTTCATTCATTGTTGTTTCTCAATATGGATGTCCTGAAGCTTCTACAAATGTTTTAGGATCATGAGTCTTTGAAACTTGAGCCAAAATAGAGGAGCCCTACTAGAACTGTGAACGAGTATGAATTTGATTTGTAGGATCACTGACAAGGTCACTGACTACTTCATGTGTTGAACTAACCCATTTGGGAAGCTATGGTGCTGGTGGAGGTTCAATTTCAATGGATTCATCTAGAGGAATGTGAGAAGGTGGAGGTGGATTTTCATCCTCAGTGTTATGATTTTAAGAAGAAAACATAAAAGGAAGGGAAGGTGGTATAAGACTCAAGATGGCTCATAGGTCGAAGAGGGAACAACTGTTGGAAAGATTGAGAGGAGGGGTGAACTAGTATTTCATCAATTTCAGTAATTTAAGTATTAAAATAATTAACCAATAATATTACATCAAAGGAACATAAGATATATATGAAAAATATATCTATATTACAAGGGGGCTACAAATTCCCGAGTTACCAGCTACAACTGGAAGGGTTACATCCCCAAGAAATTTACTAGCCACTACGTATTGTCAGATTTTGATTAATAAATTTGAAGATGCTCTTATCCTTGAAATATTTGTTGATGTGTCTTCTAAAACATGACCTGGCTTGATGGCATATATAAGTTCAATTAATAATGATAGATAACAAATCCATCTCCAATTCTTTTATGCTCTTCTTTAATACTACATTTTTCATTTCTTTCTTAGAATTGAATAAGCCAATACTCTCTATTTTCCTGATGGAATTCAAACAATTTGGAAGGTTTTATTCCTTTGACATCAATTTCTAAGTTTACCTTATAAACCACATATCTATTTTTCAAGTTTACTAGTTCAAATTGTATTTTCTTAGAACTCTTGTCATACACTGCATGATGCAATGTAACTGGTTCAACCTCAAAATCAATAGGCTATTCTTGAGAAAATTCCTTAATAATAGAATAGCTTTCAAGAACTTGATTTTTGGATCAGTCTGGTAGTTCTGCTATTTCGTGGAGGTCATCAATTTCCATCATTTAAACATTCATTTTTGTTGTGTATATCCTCGATATTCCCTAGAGTGTTATTTCTCTTTCTATTTAAACTTTGTCCAACATCGCGAGTCTTTTCCATATTGAGTTTTGGGTGATTTCCATCACCACCTACTCCAACGCCATCATAACATTTCCCCATGGCTCTTTTCCTATAGATTGAATTCTAGAATGGGATGTATAAGTATGCTTCAGGGGTTGTTGTGGGGTAGAGCCAAAACCTGCAACATAGTGTCCTTGTTGTTTATACTACTAGTATTGGTACTATGTATGGCACCGCTATCCACACAAAATCCCTAAGGGGTATCACGTAAACCCTAATTGTCTCATCCTCCTTCCACATGTTTTTCTTGAAAGAGAACACTATGTCCAATAAAATTAAGGTGAACCAAAAAAATAGTTCTAGGGTCAAAACCCTCAACTTCTTCTAATTCATTTAATTTAAAAATCTCTAGATAAGAAACATATTCATCAATGTTAGAAATTATTTTGATACAAAACTTGTTGAGTATAATAGGCAAAGGTATGAATTGTTTCTTTCTCTTTTATTTAAATAATTGACACACCTCCATGAAGAAAAAATCATCACAAACATAAATATGAAGTGTTAGGGGATTCCCTTCGAATATGAACAATCTAATAAACGAATATTCTTCCTGTACTTGAAAAATTCCCTTTCCTTCTAAAAAGACTAGGGCTTTAGAGGAGAATCTATTGACTGAAGGACCAACCAATATTTTCTTGCACTTTGCAAAGAAAATGTTCTTTACTTGATAGAAATTGAACCAATTTTTGTGTTTAGAAAGTGATATGTATGAGAGTTACGTTGGATCAAGATGAAAATTTGAGTGTCATGACCTAAGTAGGCCTTTGAAGACACCGCAATAGACAATAATATAAACAAGTTCTGATTCCATCTACAACTTCTTTGTTTGGATGAAATTCCCAAGTTGGTATGAAATTTCAGCGAAAATTCTATGATCCCAATTAAAAAAGGCTCCTTGGGATGAACACAATAATGTAAGGCATAGATAAAATATATAGGAAAAAAATTAGTGGACTTTTGACCAAGAATCCTTGTGAATAGTCAAGAAAATTATCTATATGGAATGTCCAATAGATTGGCAATAGCTAGTTCTTTAGTAGGCATTTTAAATAATTTCTTGAGAATACCTTTTCCTTCATTGTGATTAGTGAGAAAGGTATCAACATATGCAATCTTAAATACTTGGTTAGACTTAGGAAGATAAAGCATCTTTTTTAATAAACTAGGATTTAGTGGAATGGGAGTTACACTAGCTTATTCAAGTTGTATATGTTTTTTTCTACTATCAAACTTGTTAGCACACTAGGAAGTCAACTTTGAGAAATCAAAGACTTCATGCATGCACCCAATGTGTACAAATCTTGAGGTATCGGCCTTTTTATTACTCTTTTCTTTTGGGTTGAGTTATGAATAATATCGGTAGGAAAATGACTGTTGTAAGTCACAATCTTGACATCGAAGTGCGTTAGTAGTATCTCCACAAAACTTCTCTTATTATGTTTGACATCTTTATTTTGATACTTATTGGAAATATTCAACAAGAAAATGAACTAAACTCTGGTTAATTTAGAACTTTGGTGGTATTAAGTGATCTGAGGGGAAAGTGGCATCTACCCATGGTATTTATTCACCCATAATATTTACCCACCCATGGAATTTACCCGTGATATCATAACTAAAAAATGATATAAGTAACAAGTCACATTTTGTAAAAGGACAAATTTGCCACCACAATGTGGCTTTTACAATTTTTTTATGTTTTAATAAAAATTTTCTTTGTGGTTTTGTTTACTATGTGTTCTCCTTTTTTTTCTTCTTCTGGCATTTCAATTTTTCATATATTGGGGGCATGCCCCCAAGATCCGGATAAGTAGTATTAGAGCAGGTTACGTCTCCATGGGAATGAGGGTTTGAAGCATATTTTTGAGCCTCCTTTTGGCACCTTTGGAGTCCATTTGCTTGGCCATACACTATAAATATCACAGTTGGTCCATAAGAATTGCAGGGGTTTTTCACCCTCAGATCTTCATTCACCATTGTAGGAGCATTTTTACGTGGATTCACTATATCCATTGGTCTGCAAAATGGAGGTTCCATGACCTCTACAACAACCCATGTCACTCTACTAACCCTTGGCATCCTTTGTGGCCCTATGCACTTGGTATTCTCACATTCGTTGTTATTGTAGATTTACACAACCATGCCATAGCAAAAAAAATTATATGCAGCACATGGAAGCTTGTAATACCTCATTTCAAGCATTTTTCAACTTGCCCATGGTGGTATGGCTGCCATAAAAGCATAATGATGGATGAAGCACATAACAAA
Source organism: Pinus taeda (assembly GCA_000404065.3). NCBI lineage: Eukaryota > Viridiplantae > Streptophyta > Pinopsida > Pinales > Pinaceae > Pinus > Pinus taeda. Next base: position 215,835 of record APFE031314404.1, read on the forward strand.
AATCTTCAACAAATTTATGGAAGTGCTATGACCTCCATAGAGAATTTCAGAAGGTGAAAAGTAACTCATTTGAAAGGATTTTTTGTTATCTTAAATGTGTTTTTTACGAAATTTGATTTCGTTTCCTAGTTTGAGAGATATGAGCAATTGAAGTTACACATGTTTGGAATGTTGCACATCTGCGTGTACCATGAGTTTTAGGAATCATTTTATCACTCCACAAGTCATCAAAATTCAAGTGTCTTATATCAATGGATATATCTCTTTAATACCTCAAATGGGTCTTTGATGGAATTTGATTTCATCACATGTAACAAAAGTTATCAACAAAGTCGCAACAAGAGGTATGTTGCTAGAAAAGAATCGAAAGAAAAGAAAAATAAATAAATGAAATAATAGTAATAATTTGAAAGAAACCTTTACAACATCTCATTGGATAGGAGAATCTAGCAAATAAGCCACTGTGCTTTTACTAAGCACACTAACAAGCATCATGGTTATGGGTCACCCACAAAACCAAGGTTATGAGCCAACCACCCAAAACCCTTGTCATTGAAGTCCATTTGCTAGGCCATACACTATTAGTATCAAAGCCGGTGACAATAATTACAGGGTATTTCTATCCTCAGATCTTTGTTTTTCATGGTTATAGGTGTTGGGAATAATACTGAGAGGGGGGTGAATCAGTATTATCATATCAATAATTTTATTTACCAAATAGATTTATATACACTACTTCAGTGAAGTGAACTAGCTTGTACACGCGATTGTGATTAAGGAAACTAGCGTATATCCAAAGAACTTGTAATTTAGGCAATTTATCATGTTTTAAGCTTAAACCGATATATTAGAGATTTATTAGACAGCGCAGTAAAAGCAGAATAAAGAATCACACATAAGCAACACACATGAACACCAAGATTTAAAGTGGAAACTCAATGTGGGTAAAAATCACCTACTGCTGTCATCTCTGTCTTCTTTTAATAATAAGAAAATCTGTTTACAATATTGTACTAGTGCAGACTCATACTAGTACACAGGCTTCTACCTGTAGAAGGTTACAACCTTCTCTCGTTCTCCAGCTTCTACTGGAAGGGAGCTGCAACCCCCTAGCTCTTGTAATAGCCAATATGTTTACTAGTACGTAGGTGCCAGCCTACAGAAAACTCCACTCTTCCACTGGGGACCACATTTCATGAATATTTAGACTGGATACTCTTGGATCACAACACCACAATCTAAAGGCCATGTTTCATCAATTTTTCAGGCTGGATCCACCAAAACTTTTAAACTTAAACTGCATGACCCAATATTCAGTTAATCTGAATAAACATATCACTGACACTAGAACACTGTGCTAAACCTAGAACCCTATATCATCATTCAGAACCAGCTCTAACCTCAAAAATCATTTATTAGAGTGTATACGCTACTTGGCTGAACCCAACCTGCGTGTATACGCTACTTCCGTGAATTAAACCTACGTATGCCTTCAAAACTACGACACACATAAACTTTTGAATCAAGTCTGAACCAAACATCAATACACTAAATATCTACAGTCAACTTACAGATTTTTACACAGGCAGGGACAAAGATCGCTTCTCCTTACTTATACAATCAATCAATCAAATGCCAGCCTCCTTATGCATTCAGTTTTACATTTAGATCGAAGAATACTTCATTGACATACAACAATAAAACAACAAAATTTGATTAGATAGATTAGTCAGATTTGAAAAAGAAGCTTTTATTTTGTATACGCTACTTGAAAGAACCAAATTTGTGTGCATATGCTCTTTGGCCGAGACGAACCTACGTATAGATCTGCAAATATGGACTTAGAACTTTTCTACAATTCCAGACTTCAGACAAGCCCAGATCTTGATAGATAACAAATAAAATAGGCGCAAAACATCAGATCTAATCTCAACCAATATCAGATCATTCAAGAATAAGTCATTTCATGTCTCATGATCTTGATCCAACATTGAACTCAAGGTGCACATAAATATTTCAGATCTGGTCCCAAACATAACCCTGCAACATAAAATATACTTAAGATAGAAGTATTCCTTAGAATCTTATTACTTTCACACCTTGGCCTTATGATCTTCTCTTCCTTATATAGCTTTACGCCCTTTGTCAATACCTTGGACCAAAAATACTTAGTACCAATACCTTGGACCAAAACCACTTAGGACCAATACCTTGGACCAAATACCTAGGGTCAATACCATGAACCAAATACCTTGGATGAAAAACTTGATTTTCCATCCCATACGTGCTTTTCCTTCTGTGAAAGTGCATGTATACTTATACGTTCTTTTTGTTCTGTGTTCCCACGTGTATATGCTACTTTGAAAAAGTGAACTAGTGTATACCTCTCTTTCTTCAATCTCTGGAGTCTGATATGTAATCCTTTGTTGTTAACTTGTGAACTGTCATCTATGTGAGTTGCCATCAAGGACAACACCTGTATCATAATGCCAACAATCTCCCCCTTTGGACTTGATGGCAACAACAACACTAAGACACTCTCCCCCTTTGTCATCAAGGGCAAAGGGCGGACCAAGATATTCTCCCCTTTTGATATACATCATGCTATCCATGATCCCCCTGAGTATATGCTGAATTCTCAGATTAAGCTCCCCTTATGCTGAGATGTACTAAACTGTCCATGCGGGGTCCATGCTCCCCCTGAGCACATGCAAAATCTGTAAAGAAAATATTTTTCAAAAGAATAACATGACTCTATAACTCAACTAAGTTAGCATGACCTTCCTATCACCAATGACTCATACATACATCAATTTCCCAACCAAGTGGGGATACATCAGATTTGACTCATCCACCTAACCAAGTGGAGATATACCAATTGTTTATACATGACAGAAATACAATAAATATTACATCATCCATCCCATTCAAAGTGGGGATACAAATTACATCATTTTTCCAATAGGACTCGTTCAAATGTATGAGAAGACATATCACACCCTAGACTTTTACATGACTTAAGAAACAAATGGTATAAATATCTGAAGCCATAGCTGGACTCAACAACCATAATGATAACAATGCAAAATGTATGTGAAGGCTAATGCTCCCCTTGAACCTATGCTACCTGTGCATTGTTAACAAGTCAATGATCAAGGCATATTTGTCAGTCAGATAAAAAAATAATGAACAAAGCATATCGATAGACTGTAATCATCAACATCAGACAGAGCACCCATATCAGAGTCTGCAGCACTGTTTTTCCTGTCTGAAAAACATATACACTCCTTCACCCACAGAAACCCACGTATATATGCGACTATACTTCATGAAACCCATGTATAATAACCTTTCTCTGAAAAACTGGATTTAACAGCAGGATGACGCATCAACTATTCCCAGCTTTTGTCTGAGATATTCAAATGTTTCTCTGGGCAGTGGTTTAGTGAATATATCAACAACTTGTTCTTTGGAGGGAACATACTCCAATTTGACCTTTTGGTCAAGCATTTGTTCACGTAGAAAATGGTACTTGATGGGTATGTGTTTGGTCTTGGAGTGCTTGACTGGATTCTTTGAAACACTGATGGCACTTGTATTATCACATAGAATGGAGATGGGTGGAGTACATGTGATCTGAATGTCTTGCAAAGTTTGCATCATCCAAAGTAGTTGTGTGCAGCAAGATGCAACAACCACATATTCTGCTTTAGCTGTAGATAAAGCAATTGAACTTTGTTTCTTGTTGAACCAAGACACTAACCTAGAACCCATATAGAATGCACCACCACTAGTGATTTTTCTATCATCAACACTTCTTGCCCAATCTGCATCTGTATATGCATGAAGAGTAAGATCTGCATCTATAGGATACCATAGTCCAAAGTCCTGAGTTCCTTGAAGATATTTGAAAATTATTTTGACTACTGGAGGTGTGATTCCTTTGGATTTGCTTGGAATCTTCCAACTATTCCTACTACATGCATGATGTCAGGTCGTGTACCTGTTAGATAAAGCAGGCTGCCAATCATGGATTTGTAAGTTAGTTGATGTGCTGCTGTTGATTCATCATTTGAGCTAAGACTGCATCCTATTACCATTGGGGTACATACAGGTTTAGAATCTTCCATTCCATACCTTTTCAAGATCCATTTGAGATATTTGGTTTGTGAAAGAAAAATACCATCTTTAGTTTGTTGAACTTGTAGACCAAGAAAATAGGTAAGTTCACCAAGCAAGGACATTTCAAATTCTTCCTACATTACTGAGGCAAAATTCTGACTCATGAATTCTTCATTGCTACCAAAAATGATATCTTCAACGTAAACAACAATAATTAGCAATTTATCAATTTCATTCTTTGTATATAGATTGCTATCTGCAGAACCTTTTGTAAAAACTTTTTGGTGTAGATATTTGTCAAGGCAGTAATACCGGGCCTTTGGAGCCTATTTCAGACCATAGAGAGCCTTTTTGATTTTGCATACAAGTTTTGCATCATTTCCAAGAATGAATCCTTTTGGCTGTTCAATATAAACTTCTTCTTCTAAATCTCCATTAAGGAAAGCTGATTTTACATCCATTTGGTATACTTTGAATTTCTGAAAGCTAGAAAGAGCAAGAAACATCCTTATGGCTTCAATTCTGGCAACATTTGCAAAAGTTTCTTCAAAATCTATACCTTCTTGTTGAGCATACCCTTTACAAACAAGTCTGGCCTTGTTTCTAATGAATTCTCCATTTTCATTCAGTTTGTTTTTGAATATCCATTTAGTTCCTATAATATTTTTATCATGAGGTCTGGGAACTAATTCCCAAGTATCATTCTTTTCAATTTGCTCAAGTTCTTCATCCTTGGCCTTGACCCAACATTCATCTTTGCATGCTTCATTTACATTTTGGGGTTTGGTGGAGGATAGTAATGCTAGATAGCTTGAGGTCCTTGTAATAGTTCTTCTTGTCTGTACACTTTCCTTTTTTCCCCTAAAATTTGAGTTTCTGGATGATTTTTCTGAACATACCTGGACGAAGACTTTTCTTCTACCATTATCTCTTCTTCTAGTGCTTCATTGGTTTCTTATTCAATATTATTTTGATTTGATGTGGGAAAATAATCCCCATCTTCTTCATTGTCATAATCTTCTGTTGATCTTATCTATTTTGGATTTTTGCATGCTTCATCAACTACAACATCAATGCTTTCAACAATTTTCCCAAGTCTTTTATTATAACATTTATATCCTTTACTTT
>APFE031314404.1:221104-236905 GCA_000404065.3 Pinus taeda
AGGTGACTTTTTCCTTGTTGGTCCACATAAATCAGTATGGACAAGTTCAAGAGGCTTACTAGCTGACCCTTCTTTTTCCATGAAGTGAACTCTGGTTTGCTTACCGATTTGACATGGTTTGCATATTGTATTTTCTGGGATGCTGATATCTGGAAGATCACGAACAACCTTGAGTTTGCATGCTTTTCTTATTTGAGAAAAGATCTGATGTCCCAATCTTCTATGCCACAACCAGTTTTCATCATTTTTTCTTATATAACACTATTGTTGTCCTCCCTTGAGTATGTATAAATTGTTTGGAGTTCTTGTACCTTTGATCATGGTCTCTCTTGTATCAAGCTCACGAAAAACACATCCGTTTGATCGAAGCACCACTTCATTTCCTTGATCACACATTTGACTGACACTCAACAGGTTATGCTTCAAACCGTCTACATACATAACATTTCCAACTTTAACCTTTTCTTTCAAGAAAACAGAAGCTTTACCTTTTATGACAGTTGGAGTGCCATTTCCAAATGAGACATTCTTTTCCTTTTCTAAGGCATTATATGAGTGAAGTTTCTCTTTGTCACCTGTCATGGGTTTGGAGCATCCACTATTGATGTACCACTAATTTTCTTGTCCTTCTGCATACAAGGCTATACCACATCTTTTTGTTTGAGATTCTTTCCTTCTCCATATCTTGGGATTTAATGGCATTTTCTCCTTTTGAGATGTTTGCCGAAATTTGGTCTTGCATTTCGATTCTTCATGACCAAAGTTGTTACAGATTGAGCATTCTATTTCATTTTCAAGAGGAGAAAAGTTATTATAGGAACTTCTCTTGATCCCTGTTACATTCCTTTGATTTTGTGCTTCTCTAGTCATGATGGTTTTGTAAACAACACATTGTGCAACTTTGTGCCCAAAATTATGACATGAAAAACATTGCCCATTAAATAAATTTCTGCGACTATCGAATCTATTTACCCGGTGATTGTAGTTTCTATTGATATTCATATTTGGAGCAAATTGAGTATGATTTTCCTAAGGTTAGTTGTGGCTTCTATTCATCCTTGGAGTAAATTGAGTATGATTTACTTGTTGATCAGCTTTATGAATTTGTTGACGATTGTCATACTGTTCACTGGTCTTTGCTACATCAATATAGCTTTTGGTGGAGGTTGACGACTTCTATGATTGAGAAGCTTCTTTAGTATATCCAAGACTTGTCTTTATCGGAGGAGAACACTGAACATTGATAATTTCATTTAAAGTTTTCGATCCTTTAGAAAATCTAAGATTGAGGGATTTCGTTTTCTCAAGATCCTTTCTTAGACCCACAATTTCACATTCTATTTTTTCATTGTGTTTTTATTTTTCAGCAAGTTGGTATGTCAAGGTATTTATAATCATATTCTTTTCTTCTAAACAGATTTTAAGTTTAGAGATTTCTTCATGAAAGTCTTTCTCTTCTAAAGCATCCCAAAAATTATCATCATCATAAGCCATGAGAAGTCTATAATCATCACTATTAGATAAACCATCACTATGCTCTTCTAAACTATCCCAAAAATAATTGCTATCATAAGCCATGAGAAGTCTGTAATCTTGTCTAGTTTCATCTTCATCACTATTAGATAAACCATCGCTATCTTCATGAGTATAGTAACTCCTTTTATTCACAATTTGTTTTCTATTCCCTTTTTCATATTCCTTTCCTTTTTCATATTTATCTTTATGAGGACATCTGGTAGCATAATGACCGAATCTGCCATAAGCAAAGCATTTGAAAGGTAGCTTACCTCTAAATCTTCCAGAACCCTGTTGAAGCTTCTTGACAAAGTTTACCTCATATTCTTCTTCTGAAATATGTCCTGATTCATTGTGTTCTTCCTTTACTTTTGTTGAAGCTTTAAATGTGGCTTCTCTCATATCTGATGGTCCTCCTTTTCTCATCTCAAAAGCAGTTAAGATTTCGTGAAGCTGTATCATAGTGATATTTTGCAGATCCTGTTTTTCTTCTATGGCAGACACTTTTGTTTCAAATTTAGCAGACAAGGATCTCAAAATTTTCTCAACTAAGGTAACTTCCTTTATTTCTTCACCTAGGTTCTTCATACAATTAACAACCTCATCTATACGTAAGAAGTAACTAGCTATACTTTCATCACTATGCATCTTAAGGGTTTCATACTGAATTATGAGAGTTTGAAGCTTAGCACGTTTTATCTGAGAATATCCTTTGTAGCTTTGAACGATTTTGTCCCATATTTCTTTGGCTGATTTGAGCTGCATGACTTTGACAAACTCTGATTGTGACAGACTTCCCAATAAAGTATTGACAACTTTGCCATTGGTTTCATATTGCTTTTTACCTGCCGCATCTGTAGGAATTGCTATTGGAAATGTATATACTCCTTCCACAATTTCCCAGACATCCATTCCAAGAGATTGCAGATAGGCTGTGGTTCTTATTTTCCAATAAACAAATTTGCTCCCATTGAAGATTGGTAGTCTGATGGATCCCATGCTTTCTTGATTATTCATGTTGATTGATCTCCCTTCAAGCGATCAAGCTTCTTCTGAAGGACCTGCTCTGATACCAATTGTTGGAAATAATATTGAGAGGGGGGTGAATCAGTATTATCAGATCAATAATTTTATTTCCCAAACAGATTTATATATGCTACTTCTGTGAAGTGAACTAGCGTGTACATGCAACTGTGATTAAGGAAACCAACGTATATCCAGAGAACTTGTGATTTAGACAATTTATCATGTGTTGAGCTTAAACCAGTATATCAGAGATTTATTAGACAGTGCAGTAAAAGCATAATAAAGCATCACACATAAGAAACACACATGAACACCAAGATTTAAGGTGGAAACCCAATGTGGGTAAAAACCACCTACTGTCATCGTCTCTGTCTTCTTTTAATAATAAGAAAACCTATTTACAATCTTGTATTGGTGCAGACTCATACCAGTATGCAGGCTTCTACTCGCAGAAGGTTACAACCTTTTCTCCTTCTCCAACTTCTACTGGAAGGGAGCTATAACCCCCTAGCTCTTGTACTAGCCAATATGTTTACTAGTACGTAGGTGCCAACCTACAAAAAACTCCACTCTTCCACTAGGGACCACATTTCATGAATTTTTAGACTAGATACTCCTGGATCACAACAGCACAATCTAAAGGCCACGTTTCATCAAATTTTCACACCGGACCCACCAAAACTTTTAAACTTAAAATGCATCAACCAATATTGAGTTAATCTGAACAAATAGATCACTGACACCAGAGCACTGTGTTGAACCTAGAACCTTGCATCATCATTTAGAACCAGCTGTAACCTCAAAAATCATGTATTAGAGTGTATACGCTACTTGGTTGAACCCAACCTGCGTGTATATGCTACTTCCGTGAATTAAACCTACGTATGCCTTCAAAACTACTGCACACATAAACTTTTGAATCAAGTTTGAACCAACCATCAATATACTGAATATCTACTATCAACTTATAGAGTTTTATAGAGGTAAGGACAAAGATCACTTCTTCTTACTTATAAAATCAATCAATCAAATGCCAACCTCCTTATGCATTCAGTTTTAAATTCAGATCTAAGAAGACTTCATTGACACACAACAGTAAAACAACTGAATTTGATCAGATAGATCAGTTAGATCTGAAAAAGGAGCTTTTCTTTTGTATACGCTTCTTGAAAGAGCCGAACCTACATGTATACGCTCTTTGGTCGAGACAAACATGTGTACAGATCTGCAAATATTGACTTAGAACTTTGCTGCAATTCCAGACTTTAGACATACCCAGATCTTGATAGATAACAAATAAAATAGGTGAAAAACATCAGATCTAGTCTCAACCAATATCAGATCATTTAAGAATAAGTCATTTCATGTCTCATGATCCTGATCCAACATTGAACTCAAGGTGCACATAAATATTTCAGATCTGGTCCTAAACATAACCCTGCAACATAAAATATACTTTAGATAGAAGTATTTCTTAGAATCTTATTACTTTCACACCTTGGCCTTATAATCTTCTCTTCCTTATATAGCTTTAGGCCCTTTTTCAATACCTTGGACCAAAACAGTTAGTACCAATACCTTGGACCAAAACCGCTTAGGACCAATACCTTGGACCAAATACCTAGGGTTAATACCATGGACCAAATACCTTGGACCAATACCTTGGACCAATACCTTGGATGAAAAACTTGATTTCCCATCCCATACACGCTTTTCCTTTTGTGGAAGTGCATGTATATGTATACGCTCTTTTTATTCTGTGTTCCCGCGTGTATACGCTATTTTGACAAAGTGAACCAAGGTATACCTCTCTTTCTTCAATCTCCGGAGTCTGATCTGTAATCCTTTGTTGTTAACTTGTTACATTGTGAACTGTCATCTGTGTGAGTTGCCATCAAGGACAACACCTGTATCATAATGCCAACAATAGGTAATCCACAAACCCACACTTCAACGAAATCCATTTTTTAGGCCATACACTATTAGTATCACACTTGGTCACAAGGATTATAGGGTATCTCTATCCTTGGATCTTCATTCATCACGCTTATGGGTCAACCACACAAAACCCTTCTCTTCAGTGGCTCTTCACATTCAACAAAGTCTTCTCGGGAGGGAACTTCATGCATCCACCCATGGTATTCATCCCACCCATGGTATTTATCCATCCATGGAATTTACCCATGGTATTGTAAGTGGCATCTACCCATGGTATTCTTTCCCCCATGGTATTTACCCACCCATGGAATTTACCCGTGGGATTGCAACTAAAAAGGGCTATAAGTAACAAGTCACATTTTGTAAAAGGAAATTTGTCCACTACAATGTAGCTTTTACAATTATTCTCTGTTTTAGTAAAAAGTTTCTTTTTGGTTTTGTTTACTGTGTGTTCTCCACTTTTTTTGGCATTTCAATTTTTCATATCTTGGGGGCCTCCCCCCAAAGATACGGATCATTAAGTATCTCATTAACCTCCTTTGTGTGAATACATGTGAGGAAAGGTAGTTCATAAATAAAAAGTTACTAATTTAACTTGAAGGGATAGTTGGATATTAGAAAAAACTTCATCTTTTTTATTACAAGAGTGAACTTTGGTTGTGCAAAGTATGAGTTGCCTATGATATTTTAACATCTCAAAAAATGTATTGAAAATTTAATGGATGTGGGATGCGGGATATGGGATAGTGTTGCAAATGGTCTCCCACACTCGCATACAAAAGAAATGGTTAATTACAAAAAATGGCTAAGTATGGAGCTTTGTGGGTTTCTTCAAGCTATGTGAGCTTTGGAATGCTAAAGAGTGGGTTAAAAAAAGGTTTTATAGAAACATGCATTGATATGGTATATTTTGAGTGTTCATGGGTGAAAAATGAAGAATGTAGGTTGTGGGTGTGGGATGACATGGAGGAAAAGAGAATCCACAACCTACATACATAAAAAATGACTAAGTGGTCATACGTGTTAGAAATGTAGATCACTACTGACAGGGGGGTGAATTAGTAGTGATGACACTTATAGACTTTTCTCCAACCAATTAATCCATTAAATCATTTTCATTTTGAGACACATAGAGAGATCAAAGCATCAAATATAAACAAAAAACCATAAAAACATTCAACACATGAGACACCAATGGTTTTTGGTGGAAACCCTCACTGGGAGAAAAACCACTTGCTATTGATGTGCTACTTCTCGTTCTCTTATAATTATAAGAATAAAGTATTTTACATATTTTAGTTGCTTTCCACCAGTTAGGAGCCACCACCCCTATGAAAAATATTTCTAGCCACCATCTGCTAGGAAATCTACTAATATGACTTTGTAGGCCACCACTTGCTGCAAGCCACCACTCCTAATAAGACTCGCCCACCACCACTCCTAATAAGACTCTCCCAACCACCACTGGACTATCCAACCATCACTGGATGGAGATTCTACTCCCAATATACTATTTTTTTGGCCACCACCAGCAAGGAGCCACCACCCCTATCTTGTTCAACCACTACCAAATGAAGGCCACCACCTCCTTAAACTCTTAGAGCCACAATTTCATTCATTCTCAAATTGGACTCCAAGGAGAACTTCAAAACTCAACAACAACATATCATTCCTATTCAATATATAAAATTTGAACAAAACCAAACACTGTATATGGACAATATTCTATGAATGCACTAGCAACAAAAATACACTAATTGATCTTCAATCATTCCTTACTCCCTTAATACTAACTGAAACATGCTTCTCACACCTTCTACAAGTTTTGATCCATCTCTACAAGTCTTTAGGAAATATGCATAGTTTGCTCCACTTGCATACTCTGCTTTTCTCACACTCTCACTCAATCAATAACATAATCAACCTCAACTCCTCAAATCAATCTCCAATATATAATTTTTTGGAGTGATTAAGACAAAAATTACAAAGGAGTCCCGAGCTCAACAACTGTATGTTCATATACTCATGAATTGGTCTGATATTTGGAACATTTCTTCTCCTTTACCCGATCCTCGATGATCTACATTAAATGGGAGATCTATACAACTTTAATCATCTTCTAGAATACTTCCTCATATTGTTTGATCAATTACCAAGTGAAAATACCATAGGAAATTCCCCTGGAAATGACTGGAATGTGCACAAGGTATGGGAGAAAACACATATAGAGTGTAACATAGGCCTTGCCTTCGGGAAGTGCATTATAAGACACCCTAGAACATTGATGGCCAACATTATAATGAGGTTATGCTCATGTTCCCTATATTACCCCTTCCAAACCTCCTTTCTACCATCTTCTTAGCTTCAGGTATTCCATAACTTGTCCATCTACTTCTTCAAGGATCTCCTGAACCTATAGAGCCTCTGCAAACCCACATCAAGTCTATGAAAATCATGACAAAGCCTCCAACCATGTTCTCTGCAAGCATCAAGACATCAACATAAAATTCTACCTTGTCAAGTACTTGTGCATCCTCCTGCAATTTTTTTGCCAATAAAAAAGAGTGAGATACAATCTAGGGTAAGATCATCAAAAGACAAATAATGCTAAGTACCTATTGACATCAATTCCAACACCCCAATGCCAATATGCTCCCCCTTTGGAATTGATTTCAACCTCAACCTAATCTCCAAAACTAGGAGGTTGATCTGATCTCGATACTCTCTCCATACTTTCCATTCTGTCTCCCCCTTTGACATCAATGGAAAAGGGAAATACCAACACTAAAGAACAATGCTAACAATGTGAGGAGCCAAAAGAATTACTCCCCATGAAAAATCAACACCATGCTGACTACAAGGATGATACAAAAATATCTCTAGCCAATACCATGCACCCTCTCTTCCTGAACATGCTCCCCCTAAGCATGTAATGAAGCTACAAATACACTCTCTTTGCTGTTATAACAACACTTTCGCTTCACTACAATAAACCTCCTTTCTTGGTGCAAGAGACTACTCCTCATGGACTAGAAATTCAAATGAATCTGACCAATGCTATACAATAAAGTACTTGATACACATCAAAGATCTATGGAGAAAATACATGGATGTGATAAGTAAATAAGGCTAATGTATGAATCTTCTATAAGCTATACCTATCATGAACAAATGACTTTATGGACCCAAGTTTACATCATTCACCCAATGCAACAAGCCTACATAAATGATATACAAAATAAGACATGACTTTGTCACCCATTAGCCCATACATAGCTAAATTTGACAATGTTTACAATACATTCTAGACACCATGGGTCTCTCCATGATCAATGCACCAAAATATGAGACAATAATGATACATGACTTTTACAAGTGCACACAAGTGTGCTGTCCTCTATGCTTGATCAATACAATGATATACATCGAATACATGGCATCCATGAGCAATGATATGTGATCTATGCTGCAACAACAATATGAGTACAATACATGGAATATGATAGCACATGGCTACTCTCAACATTTTATCCATAAGCAAGGAACTCAACTACAAATAAAATTGATCAACAACATATGGAATACTAGTCAACACAAACAATGAACTCTTTGTAGAAAAATCATGGTAAGAGCTCTAGTAACCACCAAGCTCCACATAAACATCTGCAACATAATCATATGATAACAACAACATAAACAATAAGACACAATAACAACAACACATACATCCTCATCACCAGTGAATAATATATCATCAAAGATGATCGACAAATAGAAGCATACTCCTATATCATTAACTCTAGCTCTAGGAAACAACTCATGAAGCAACAAAAGAATCATTGGTAGCAAATAAGATAATCCAATAGAAATGTCTCCAACATCATCAATGCATGGAAAAATAAGTAATGCATTTGAGAAGTAATATAACCAATAGAAACAACAAAATAAGATTTTTCAATAAAGCACTATCAACAACTCATTAAATCCTTAACCTCATGCTATCAAGATCATCACATTCTCTTCTCAAAAAATGAGATCAAACTTCCCAAGCAGTAGAAGAATTAGAATCGAAACATCATAGGCAATGACATACTCCCATGAGACTCATTCAACAACAAACTCTCTCCATGCATCAACAACAAAATACAACATATATCTAGATATATAATACATGAATGAAAATATGTACACTCTATATGCTTCAACTTCAATACACCATTGTTTGATCTCCATATCAACATCACATGCATAACAATACATGACATAAATGCAATCTAGAAATATGAGTACTAGTACTAGACCAACTTTTCCATGCAAGCATACTAAACTCATCCTACTAGCAATAGGTGGCAGCAACAACAAACCCTTACTCAACAATATAGTGTAAGTGCATATGAGCCAATAAGTGCATAACTAGCTCCTCCAAAGTGAACATAATGCCAACAATTTTCTATTCCATCGAAAGCAAGAATGCTCCCGTTGAAAGTGTGATCATCCTTCACTCCTTGAAAACTCTCTCTATGAAGAGTTCAAGCTCTAAATCCTAATCACAAAACTCTGAGTAGATTCACCATTAGTAGCATACATCATTATAGCATATAATCAACAAAAAAAGGAATGATCTTCACCAAATCAACTGATATGACATGGTAACATTCTCCCATAATATGGTCACAAGCTCTTGTTGTATATATCAATCATTAAAAAAAATATGAAATAAAACCAATACTTCAAACCTCACGTAGCTCCCCTTGAGCTCATGCATCACCTTCCTAAAATGCATATTTGTCTTCATACACTCTTTCCATATGATGCACCTCTAGTGGTCTACATGAGACTCATGATGCAGGAATATGCTCCCCCTGAGACCATGTAGGCCTCAGTTTTTGGTGGGGGTCCCTTGCTGTTCCTTTCTCCTCCAAACTTTGATGGGTTGAACTTTGACATGTGCATCACCTTCTTTCTTATTGTGTGGATGGCCTTGCATTATCTTCTCTTTTTGAGTATGTCACCTGTAAAACATGGGAATATTGAAATATTCGGCCTTATGGACAATATTGTCACATGCATAACACCTTATGTGACGATGGAACAAAGGAATATACCCATGTATTCTACTGATTTATTTTATATTCTTTCCATATGCCCTACATTCAATAGCTCTATGTCCAAATTCATTGCATGAGAAATAGTAACCATAAAAAGGACTATTATACTTGACTATTGATGATCTTTGTGATGAGGGAAATACTCATTGCATACTTGCTTGAGGTTGCTTCTCCTTCTGTTGAGAAGACTTGATCTCTTTACTTCTACAATTTGCTCCTATATGTCCAAATTTTTGATAGCTGAAACACTTGGAATTACTTATTATGGGAGAAATAGATTTTCTTGGTGAATATACCATTCTTGTCTTATTACTTTTCTCCTTTCTGGGTTGTTGGTATTTATGGCGACTCTCCTTTTTCACGTTGCTACTCACTGCTACAATATTTTACGATTTGCTTGTAGTTACTTGAGTGATGGATTTGGTCCTTTCTAATTCTTCTCTTGTAGAGTCCACTTTATCTTTCAGTTTTTGACACTAATCTTCCTTTTACTTATAATGCTTCCTCATTCCTTCTTTGATTTTCCTTCCTTCTTCTAGTTGAGTTTTTAAATCATAAATTTCTTCCTTGAAATTTTGCTCTCTTTCTTCAAGAATTCGAAGTAGTTTCTTCAAATGTCTATTTTCAAGTGAGGGCCTTTTTACTATAGGAAATGCAATGATAAGATAACTTTGATCTTCAATTGGTCTCTTCTTTTCTCCACTGTCACTACTAATTTCTTATCCAAAATGTTTACCTCCACTTCTACGTGAAATATCTATCTCAACTGATTGGTTATCATCTTCTAACTGATCAAACTCAAGAGCATCATCATCATTACATGCACAAGAGGAACCTGGTAATTATTCACCTTTATTGACTAACAAAAAGATGGGTTCTTCTGATTTTGAAACCTTTTTGACTAGTTTACTACTTTTCTTCTTTTGAGACATCTTCTTCTTGTTCTTGGCCATGCTCCACAATCTACTCTTGAGCGGTTAAGCTTCACTAGGGTGAAGCTACTCTCATACCACTTGTTAGAAATGTAGATGACTACTGGGGGGGGGGGGGGGGGTGAATTGGTAGTGATGACACTTATAAAATTTTTCCAACTAATTAATCCATTAAAACATTTTCAGTCTGAAACAAATAGAGAGATAAAAGCATAAAATATAAACACAAAACCATAAAAACAATCAACACATGAGACACCAATGATTTTTGGTGGAAATCCTCAAGGGGAGAAAATCCACCCATTGTTGCTATGTTTCTTCTTGTTCTCTTATTATTATATGAATATTTTCTTTTACATATTTTAGCTGGTCTCCTCCAACTAGGATCCATTACCCCTATGAATAGTATTGCTGGCCACCACCAGATAGGAAGTATCTACTCAGACGACTTTGTAGGCCACCACCTGTTGGAAGCGACCACTCCCAGTAATCCTCACCCAACCACCACTGGACTATCCAACCACCAATGGATGGATATGCTACTCCCAATATACTGTTTACTAGTCACCACCAACAAGGAGCCACCACCCCTATCTTGTTCAACCACTTCTAAATGAAGGTCACCACATCCTAAAATTCTTGGAGCCACACTTACATTCATTTTCTATTTGGACTCCAAAGATAACTTCACAACACAACAACAACATATCAGTTTTCCATAATATATAAAATTTGAACAAAACCAAACACTACATATGAACAATATTCTATGAATGCACTAGCAACAACCATACATTAAATGATATTCAATCATTCCTTCATTTCCTCACCCTTTTCTTAAGATGTTGAATGAAACATGGTTCTAGTATCTTCTGCAAGTTATGATCTAACTATGCAAGTCTTTAGGAAATCTGCATAGTTTGTTCCACTTGCATACTCCGCTCTTCTCACACTCTAACTCAACCAATAACAAAACCAACCTCAACTCAAAGAAATCTCCAATATATAATTTTCTGGTGTGATTAAGACAATAATTACAAAGGAGTCTCGAGCTCAACAACTCTTTGTTCATACAATCATGAATTGGTCCGATATTTTGAATATTTATCCTCCTTAACTTGATCCTACATGATATACATTAAATGAGATTTCTATAAAAATTTTCTTTCACGTGGGTTTTGTGGATGGAAAAGTTTAGAGTTAAGGCTATAGGTCTATGATCAAAGTCAAGGTCATAGTCATTTAAAAGGTCAAAATTTATTGCTTGGTTGGAAACACATATATCAAAGATCACATAATCCATGACACTATTAACAACCTCATGAATACAAGACATTTGGTTACAATTTGGCCACTTGATTATGTCATCATAAATGATTAGTTCTCGAGAACTACAAAGTCTGAGTAACTCATTACCATATAAATTCTAGGTTAATTCTTTAGAGTTTATTTTGTATGCACTATCTAAAAAACATCATCATCTAGGAAGAACAATAGGGTTGGAATTGTTAAAATGTAGCAAGAAAAGGCTTCATTTGACTTGTGCCTTAGTCAAATGGAGAAATTTGTTTTTACACACTAGCAGGACGACTTGGATTGTAGTGAGCTTGAGTGACATGGCTTTTTCTCCTAGTTAAGTTAGTAAATTCGAGTTATAAGCTATAATTAGAGTTGTGCATGGGTTTATTGCTAAAATTTAGCAATCTAGTGGAGTTATTGTTAGTTAAACTCAGTTATCTGAACTATAGTCACTAGTTGAGTCAGTAGGAGTTTAGTTGAGTAGTTATAACTATTGTTAACTCACTGATCTCTTAGTTAACTAATAAATTTACTAAAAATAAACCTAGTCACGCATGGAATTTGAATTGCCTAGTTGGAGTGGAGAAAAAGACACATTGTAATCATCAATTGTATACTAGTTGAGTGTACATAGTTTTTTCATTGAGAAGGTGACCAATTCCTTCAAGATTTGCGCAAGGAAATAGGGAATTCTCCTATTTTTCAGCGTCTAATTTGCTCAAGGATTGCACAAGAAACTAGGAGGATAGTTGAGGCCTATTTTGGCTAAGTGTTTGTCAAAGTAGATCAATGAGCAAGATATCAAAATTGTAGTGCAGAGTGTGCTTAAAGGTTGAAGCAAGACATTATAATTGATCCATATTTCTCATCTGAATTAATGCAAAGCAATGAAGGGTTTTTTCCCAGTTGTATTACCCTATAAAATCACTATGTTCCTTGTGTTTTAATGGTTTCATTTTATTGCAAGTGTTTCTATCATGTGTTTTCCTTTCCAAAAAATAGTAGAAGAAATTTTGTCTCTTTATTTTAGTTCGATTTCATTAGTAGTAGCAAATTTCTTGCAATTTATACATGGCATTAAAGCTTCAAAATACTACATAGAAACCTTGTTCCAGATCTTCTCTTAGACAAATTTTGATTTGCAGAGTTCATTGTGCAGATTGTCTTCAGTGCGGGAAAAATGTCTTTCAATGGATTGAGGCTTGAGTATGCTTTGGAGGTGTTATCACTTAGAACTAAAAGTTTGATGCATATAGTTACATGCCCTAGTTTGATGACAAAGGTCTATGTTTAAGCTGGTTTCATTTTTATTTGTCGCACTTAGGATTCGGAGTTTTAAAGGCTTTTTAGCTTAAATCATACTCCGCTCCTATTGGTTTTCCTCCACTCATCATTATTCCATAGTCATGTCTTGTCTATGCCAAGTCACCGTGTCTTTTAGTGATTTCGCAGCGCAGTCTTATTTGCCCATTTCACAGCGCAATCATAGTCTAGCAGTTTCACAGCGCATCATTAAAAAATATAACTAACAGCGCTGCGAAATCATGGATTCGTGCATTTCACAGCGAATCTTTCCCGAAATGTCAAGTCCGTAGGTGAGTCAGCATTTGTGTCTTCTCATGTCAGTCTGCGTACCTCTTGTATCATGTCTGAACGTTCATTTGCCACTACTTCACCAATAGAATGTTGATATGCACAGGGATGTCATTCCCAAGAGATTTTACCATGCATAGTCCTTAATAATGGTCGTGAGTGTTACAT
Source organism: Pinus taeda (assembly GCA_000404065.3). Lineage (NCBI taxonomy): Eukaryota > Viridiplantae > Streptophyta > Pinopsida > Pinales > Pinaceae > Pinus > Pinus taeda. The sequence goes on from APFE031314404.1 coordinate 234,684, forward strand.
GAGTGACCAGTCATGTTTCAATTTGAATTTCAAGCGAGGCTGTTTTCAAGCGAGCCTATTTACAAGCGAGGCTGAGTTAATAAGGGAGCTGAACCATCTCGACCGGAGCTGTTAGAATTTGGCTGTGAAGATCTCAAAGGAAAATGGAGAGAAAAGAGCACAGATCGGGTAAATGTCAGAGGAATGAACCTGAAGGCCTGGACATAACGTTGAGAGATGAAGGCGTGAAGAAAGCATTCAAAGATACCGGGTGCTGGAGATTTTGTAAAAAGCTACAAGGAGGGCATGCACATGTAACTAAGGAATTTGCGCTAATTTCACTGGTTTGAATTCAAAGGTAGCCATGTTAGAGATATCGGTTTCTCCAGAAGCCATAGCTCCTGTAACAGAGATCCCAAGAGGACGGGAAGAATGGTTTAAAAAATTCAAATTTGATATGAATCCTTGTAAGGAGTTCTTAAAAGAGGCATATGTAAATGAAGACTTCACAAAAGCAGTGCCCAGGTATTATGTCAAGGAACATTATGCTCTTCTTCTCACCTGCATACAAAAGTATTTGACCTGTGAAGGAAGGTACAACAAGGTTTATCCTTACCATTTTAAACTGTTCTTGCAATTTACCGGGAAAGTCTCCATAGACATTCCATTTTATTTATTTCGCAGTTTAAGTAAGATGTGTGATAAGGTGCAGCTGAGGAAAGAGGACTGTGAAACCTCTTTAGTTCATCATGGTTTAATTAAGTTACTAGTTTTAGATGGCCTCCAAAAGATAGGCAGAGATTGGAATTCCTTTATTTTCATGGCTGGATTCCAAAGTAAGACTGGTCTTACTCCACAACCAGCCAGAGAATTCACCATAGCTGAGCTTCAAAGGGAGGTAAGAGCTAAAAAACAAACCAAGCCACAACTACCAAAACCAGTGAAGCCACTAATCATTCAGGAACAACCTCAACAATCAACAAAGGAAAAGACTCAGGGTAAGAAGACTGTACCTGAAGCAAGTAAATCTGAAGCAGTCTCAAGGGTAAGGACAAGAAGCCAAATAAATAAAGAAAAAGGTAAAGCTATAGTTGTTGAAGAGAGCCCTGTGTCTAAGGAAAGCCTGAATGATTTATTACAGGCTATTGAATTAGAGCAGTCCAAACAATTTCAAATTGATTTGACACAGTCACCACAGGAAAGTGTTAAGAAAAACAAGTCCTCAAAAAGGCTTAAGTTTGATGAGCCAGCCCAGGAATTTATTTTTAAACCTAGAAGACCTATGACCAGAAAATTCCAGCAAGTACAGGAAGCACTGCCTAGAACAGAGGAAACAGGGGAAGGGACACGACCTCGGCAAAAGAGCAGCACAAATAAAGCAGCCATCACATCTCAAGGAGATTATGTGGCAGCCATGAAAAGCGAAATAGAAGCAGCTGAAGAAGATATTAACCAACTGAAGAAAGCTGCTAGAGACCTGAAGGCAGAGCTAAGCCGGTTACCTAATAAATGAATTCGCTTTTCAGGAAAGGTTTTGTTCCAAATTTTTGTTAATTTTGCTTAGTCTTAGTGTCTTGAAGATATTTAAATCCCTGCTACACATATGAAACATCAAAGGGAGTTTTTTGCAATCAATGATTGGGTGATATAAGTTCTTGGGTCAAAAAGCAAGCTGTTTTAAATAAAACAGCAGTTTCGTAGCACGCTACGAAACTGCTGTAGGTGATGATTTTAACGCAGGCAAACAGTTTGATATTATGAGCGGGAGTTTTTGAAAAGGAGACACCTGTCCATCACTATAGCCTACAACATATCTAAAATGTGGCAACGTTCCATACCATTGGGTTATTAAAGGCTCAGAAAAGTGCTGTTACATATTCGAGCAAATTGTGGAAAACAGAAGCCGAGAAGCAGGGACATCTCCTAATACCACGGGGCAGATAAGGATTCAGCGTTCAAGGTCAATGTGGAGTATCAAATTTCCAGCTTATCCATTTGAAAGAAGAACAGGTGTCAAAGAACGAGGAGTAGCCACTATGGCATGGAAAGAGAGTTAGAGTCCTAGTTAATTTAGAACTTTTTTAAAGTTCCAGTCTGCACTTTATTTGTATTTAATAGTCAGTTAAATAGCTGATAGGTGTCATTAGAGATAAGGATCGAGTTATTAAATTCCCCTCATGCTGGAGGAGGAAACTCGAATTAGTTAGAATAAGGATTCTATATATAGCTGAGACAACAATGTA
>APFE031314404.1:242850-273620 GCA_000404065.3 Pinus taeda
TTTCAAAGAAGGAAGAAGACCACTTAAAGCACCTTGAAAGGGTCCTACTAAAGTGTAGGAGGTTTGGTATTTCTCTAAACCCAACCAAAAGTATTTTTGCTTTAACTTCTAGCAAACTGCTTGGACATATTATTTCTGAAGAGGGAATTAGGATTGATCCTAATAGAGTTAGTGCAATTCAAAAGTTAGATTTACCAAGGAGCAAGAAGGAAATCTAATCTTTTCTTGGGAAAGTTAACTTTGTTAGAAGATTCATCCCTAACTTTGCTGAAGTGGTTAAGAACATAACAAAGATGTTAAAGAAAGGAGCAGATTTTAAATGGACAGCTGAAGCAAAGAAATCATTTGAAGAGAACAAGAAAGCACTTACTCAAGCACCAGTCCTCATCAGCCCGGATTTTACCAAGGAGTTTCTGATCTTCACATTTGCTTCTGATGACACAATTGCTGGAGTTTTATTACAAAAAGGAAGTCAAGGTACTGAACAACCCATTTCATTCTTTAGCAAGACATTGGCTAATGTTGAATTGAAATATAATATCCTAGAGAAACAAGCTTATGCATTGGTGAAAGCAATTAAGGATTTAAGGATTTATGTTTTGCACTCTCACATTGTTGCATACGTGCCAAATACTGTTATAAAAGATATTCTTACACAAGCTGATCCAGATGGAAAAAGGGGAAAGTGGATAGCAAAACTGTTGGAGTATGATATTGAGATCTAACCCACCAAATTGGTAAAAGGTCAAGGCCTAACCAAATTGTTAACTCAGTCAAATTTGGACTGTATTGATATTAATTTAAGCACAGAAATCTCAGAAATTTCTGAAAATGAAGAAGAGATAGTCCAAATAAATGAGAAATTCTTGATCTCAGAATGGTATAAGGATGTAGCATTTGTTTTGCAGCATAATAGAGCTCCTGATAACCTATCAAAATCCAAAGCTCGGTTTACCAAGTTAAAATCTCTCAGATATTTTGTGCATGACCAAAATTTGTTTTGGAAAGATGCAGGAGGAATATTATTAAAGTGTCTCATTGGAGAAGAAGCTGATAAAGTAATCGATGAGTTTCATAAGGGAGATTGCGGAGGTCATCACTATTGGAAAGCCACTGCAAACAAGGTTTTGAGAGCTGGCTATTTTTGGCCAACTATGTTTAGAGATATTTATAAAAGGATAGCCACATGCCATGAATGTCAAGTTTTTGAAGGAAAGAGAAAGCTCATGCCAATGCCCTTGGTTCCTATTTATGTTGAAGCACCTTTCCAGCAGTGGGGATTAGATTTTACAGGGGAAATCCATCCTCCCTCATCAGGACAACATCGCTAGATTCTCACAGCCACCGATTACTTTACAAAATGGATAGAGGCAATACCCACAAGGCAAGAAAATGATTCAGTGATTATTTCTTTCTTAGAAAATAATATATTATCAAGATTTGGTTGCCCAATCAAGATCATTACAGATAATGCTCAAGCTTTCAAGTCCAAAAGAATGGTTAATTTTTGTCATCAATATCACATTTCCCTTGGACATTCCACTGCTTATTATCCACAGGGAAATGGTTTAGCCGAGTCTTCAAACAAGAGTCTTGTCAAAATCATTAAGAAGCTGCTGCAAGAAAATAAAAAGGCTTGGCATTTGAAACTGAAATATGCCTTGTGGGCTGACCGGATTTGCACAAAAAGATCAATTGGAACATCACCATATGAGCTTGTGTATGGGACAGAGGCTATATTTCCAACATCTCTCGGAATACCAGTAATGAAGCTGATTCAAGGATTAGAAGAGGAACCAAATGCTATACAACGAAGGATAAATCAGTTAATAGCTTTGCAGGAGAAAAGAAATGAGGTGTTTGACAGTCATCAACAAAGCCAGAACAGGATTAAAAGAGCATTTGACAAAAAGATCAAAGAGGTTACCTTCGAGATTCATGATAAAGTCCTGAAATGGGAAGCCAGAATTGAGGAGAAGGGTAAACATGGTAAATTCAAAAATTTGTGGAAAGGGCCATATCAAATTTATGCTTTCCATGGGAATAGCACCTATATTCTGTAGGAGGTTGATGGAACACCATATGCTGGAGGACTTGTTAATGGCAGGTTCCTAAAGCATTACAGTTGATTGAATCTCGTCCAAGTGTCTCACAAACATTGTATATAACTGTTTTACTAGTTTTTCTTGTTGTAAATAAATGACAAGCTGAACAGGAAGCTTAAGCCCGAGGTGAAGGCCCACAAAGCTAGAAAGGAATGCTTGTCAACTCTGTTTATGTTTTCAGAAATTGAACAAGGAACTGGACCTGCGAGTTCTTAGTGTACTACAGGAGCACACTATCCCAAGTGGAGCCACTGTTATCACATAGAATTAAAAGTTTGATGCATATAGTTACATGCCCTAGTTTGATGACAAAGGTCTATGTTTAAGCTGGTTTCATTTTTATTTGTCGCACTTAGGATTCGAAGTTTTAAAGGTTTTTTAGCTTAAATCATACTCCGCTCCTATTGGTTTTCCTCCACTCATCATTATTCCATAGTCATGTCTTGTCTATGCCAAGTCACCGTGTCTTTTAGTGATTTCGCAGCGCAGTCTTATTTGCCCATTTCACAACGCAATCATAGTCTAGCAGTTTCGCAGCGCGTAATGATTAAGCAGTTTCACAGCGCATCATTAAAAAATATAACTAACAGCGCTGCGAAATCATGGATTCGTGCATTTCGCAGCGAATCTTTCCCGAAATGTCAAGTCCGTAGGTGAGTCAGCATTTGTGTCTTCTCATGTCAGTCTGCGTACCTCTTGTATCATGTCTGAACGTTCATTTGCCACTACTTCACCAATAGAATGTTGATATGCATAGGGATGTCATTCCCAAGAGATTTTACCGTGCATAGTCCTTAATAATGGTCGTGAGTGTTGCATGAGTGATCAGTCATGTTTCAATTTGAATTTCAAGCGAGGCTGTTTTCAAGCGAGCCTGTTTACAAGCGAGGCTGAGTTAATAAGGGAGCTGAACCATCTCGACCGGAGCTGTTAGAATTTGGCTGTGAAGATCTCAAAGGAAAATGGAGAGAAAAGAGCACAGATCGGGTAAACGTCAGAGGAATGAACTTGAAGGCCTGGACATAATGTTGAGAGATGAAGGCGTGAAGAAAGTGTTCAAAGATGCCGGGTGCTGGAGATTTTGTAAAAAGCTACAAGGAGGGCATGCACAGGTAACTAAGGAATTTGCGCTAAATTTCACTGGTTTGAATTCAAAGGTAGCCATGTTAGAGATATCGGTTTCTCCAGAAGCCATAGCTGCTGTAACAGATATCCCAAGAGGACGGGAAGAATGGTTTAAAAACTTCAAATTTGATATGAATCCTTGTAAGGAGTTCTTAAAAGAGGCATATGTAAATGAAGACTTCACAAAAGCAGTGCCCAGGTATTATGTCAAGGAACATTATGCTCTTCTTCTCACCTGCATACAGAAGTATTTGACTTGTGAAGGAAGGTACAACAAGGTTTATCCTTACCATTTTAAACTACTCTTGCATTTTACAGGGAAAGTCTCCATAGACATTCCGTTTTATTTATTTCGCAGTTTAAGTAAGATGTGTGATAAGGTGCAGCTGAGGAAAGAGGACTGTGAAACCTCTTTAGTTCATCATGGTTTAATTAAGTTACTAGTTTTAGATGGCCTCCAAAAGATAGGCAGAGACTGGAATTCCTTTATTTTTATGGTTGGATTCCAAAGTAAGTTTGGTCTTACTCCACAACCAGCTAGAGAATTCACCATAGCTGAGCTTCAAAGGGAGGTAAGAGCTAAAAAACAAACCAAGCCACAGCTACCAAAACCAGTGAAGCCACTAATCATTCAGGAACAACCTCAACAATCAACAAAGGAAAAGACTTAGGGTAAGAAGACTGTACCTGAAGCAAGTAAATCTGAAGCAGTCTCAAGGGTAAGGACAAGAAGCCAAATAAATAAATAAAAAGGGAAAGCTATAGCTGTTGAAGAGAGCCCTGTGTCTAAGGAAAGCCTGAATGATTTATTACAGGCTATTGAATTAGAGCAGTGCAAACCAATTCAAATTGATTTGACACAGTCACCACAGGAAAGTGTTAAGAAAACCAAAGCCTCAAAAAGGCTTAAGTTTGATGAGCCAGCCCAGGAATTTATTTTTAAACCTAGAAGACCTATGACCAGAAAATTCCAGCAAGTACAGGAAGCACTGCCTAGAACAGAGGAAACAGGGGAAGGGACACGACCTCGGCAAAAGAGCAGCACAAATAAAGCAGCCATCACATCTCAAGGAGATTATGTGGCAGCCATGAAAAGCCAAATAGAAGCAGCTGAAGAAGAGATTAACCAACTGAAGAAAGCTGCTAGAGACATGAAGGCAGAGCTAAGCCGGTTACCTAATAAATGAATTCGCTTTTCAGGAAAGATTTTGTTCCAAATTTTTGTTAATTTTGCTTAGTCTTAGTGTCTTGAAGATATTTAAATCCCTGCTACACATATGAAACATCAAAGGGAGTTTTTGGCAATCGATGATTGGGTGATATAAGTTCTCGGGTCAAAAAGCAAGTTGTTTTAAATAAAACAGCAGTTTCGTAGCGCGCTAGGAAACTGCTGTAGGTGATGATTTTAACGCAGACAAACAGTTTGATATTATGAGCGGGAGTTTTTGAAAAGGAGACACCTGTCCATCACTACAGCCTACAGCATATCTAAAATGTGGCAACGTTCCATACCATTGGGTTATTAAAGGCTCAGAAAAGTGTTGTTACATATTCGAGCAAATTGTGGAAAACAGAAGTCGAGAAGCAGGGACATCTCCTAATACCACGGGGCAGATAAGGATTCAGCATTCAAGGTCAATGTGGAGTATCAAATGTCCAACTTATCCATTTGAAAGAAGACTAGGTGTCAAAGAACGAGGAGTAGCCACTATGGCATGGAAAGAGAGTTAGAGTCCTCGTTAATTTAGAACTTTTTTAAAGTTCCAGTCTGCACTTTATTTGTATTTAATAGTCAGTTAAATAGCTGATAGGTGTCATTAGAGATAAGGATCGAGTTATTAAATTCCCCTCATGCTGGAGGAGGAAACTCGAATTAGTTAGAATAAGGATTCTATATATAGCTGAGACAACAATGTAATGAGGGTTGGAAATTTGATAACAAAAGTACTGTTTTAGCTTATGTAAAGACCATTTTCAGTAATATAAATCATCTGCTTTTCTTCTCAGGATTCATGAAGGATTTTTCATGTTCAGAATGTGTGTTTGGTTCTTTCCTTAATGTCTTTTTACAGTTGCTTGGATGCATAATCACTCAGAATTCACTGATTGTGCTCTGACTTCCTGTATACATGTATGAACTGTGGTTTTATGTAAGTTGTATTCTGAACATCTAAATGCTAAGTGCCCTGACTTCTATGTAAAGGCAGTATCATTGTTTACTGAAGTATGATTGACTCCATAGGCCCAATGGAAACTTGTGTAATGTTTATCCAGCCTTTATATTTGTCCATGTTGTTACACCACAAGAGTTAGCCATCTTATCATTAATCAAAATCAATAACCCTTTTGAGAGAGCCCTCTCAGGATAAGGAGGCTAAGCCTTAGTCAAAAGCTTGGTTTGAAATAGTTACTTAGAGTCAACCTGAGCAGCAACCTATCAGGCTTGATTTTGAGATAACAGGAGGGCACCTCAAATTTTTGTGCTTGGAATGACAAGATGGAAGATGTCCTGGATGAAAATGGAGTATGGGAATATACACAAATTGATATTCTAAAACCAACAACATCAAATGCACAAGCAATTGCTCAGTGGAAGAAAGGCACAATAAAATCTAGGAGGATTACTTTCGAGAGTGTCAAAGATCATGTGGTTTCGAACTTGCATGGAAAGGGAACTCCTTTTGCAATGTGGAAAAATCTCAGAGATCTATTCCAGGGCAACAATGATGCCAGGAATTGGCATTAAGAGATAAACTCAGGAGCATTTGAATGTAGAAAAATGAAACCATTCCGCAATACTTATCTAGGTTCAGTCAAGTTCGATATGAACTTGGAGGAGTAGGGGAAAATGTGGTATCATCTCAACTTGTGAGGTTAGTGCTCCTTGGCCTTCCAAAATATTGGGACAACTATTAGGATTTAGTAGATAAAAGAGACAAGTTATGAGATTGGGAGAGAGTTTGGTATGATTTGGTGTGGGAGGAGATAAGAAGAAACACTAGAGATAGTGTCACATCCAGAGCTGAGGAGGAAGAAAAAATTTACTTGGAAGGCAAGGGAAAGAAAGCCAAGGTAAAGAAGGCCTAAGGAAAGGAAGAATCTAGCCAGAATTAGGGAAAGAAGAATGACCTGCTCAAAATTAAATGTTTTCACTGCCATGAAGATGGACACTATGCAACCAAGTTTCTGCACGAGAAATCCAAGAAGAAGCCTGTAGGAGGAGCAGGAGGTGATGCTCTCACATCACAATCCATGTTGGATTTCACGCTTATTACATGCATGGAAAGTACTATATGGGGGAGTGTATGGTACTTAGATTTTGGTGCCTCATTTCATATGATATGAAGTAAGGAGTTCTTCAATAACCTAGAGGAGAAGGACCTAAAATTACACATAGAACATGGCGATGATGGGAGGTATAATACCAAAAGAATTGGTACTGCTGCCTTTAAGAGGGAGCCACGCTCTTATCTTCACTTGAAAAATGTAATGTATGTGCCTGGGATAAAGAAAAATTTGATTTCTGTAGTTGTATTGGAGGAGAGAGTATATGATGTGGTGTTAAGTAAAGGAAAAAAAATTCTGAAGCATTTTTCTGCTGGACAAGTAAAAAAAATTGGTGTTGAGTGAAAAAATATTTACAAGCTAGAGGTGGATGCATGCACTGCATTGAGCAACAAAGCAAATCATGTTTAGAGTCAAGATTTTTGAGAACTCTGACATATGCGCATGGTTCACCTACAACATGGAGCTTTGAAAATCATGCAGTAAATCACCACAAGACTTCCAAAATGCACCCTTGACCAACATGATGTTTGCAAGGGATGCACTCTTGGAAAATATGTTAAAGCCTCCTCCCAGGGTTGAGATAGCAGAGCTGGAGCCATATTGGAGTGAGTCTAGTCCGATGTGTGTGGACCATTTTATACAATCCAAGTTACAAAACACATGCATTATGTAATTTTCATAGATGAATTTTCTTTCAAGCACCAAATATATTTTATGAAGAAGAAAGATGAAGTGTTTGATTTTTTTTTTTGAATTCAAAGCATTGGTTGAAAGTGAGTCTAGTCAGAAAATTAAATCCCTGAGAAGTGATAATGGAGGAGAATTTGTGTCTGATGCTTTCAAAGAATTTTGTTCCAAGGAAGGTATTAGAAGAGAAATAATTTCATCCCACAACCCACAACAAAATGGGTTAATAGAGGGGAAAAATAGAACCATTGTAGGGGTTGTAAGAGGAATGTTGCATGATTAGGGACTACCACTATATCTGTGGGCAAAATCATGCAATACAATAATTTATTTGCAGAACTAGAGGCCTCACAAAATACTTGGCATGATCACACCCGAAGAGGCTTTAACTGATCAATTTAATAAAAATAAACTTAGTCATGCATGGAATTCGAATTACCTACTTCGAGTGGAGAAAAAGGCAGATTGTAATAATCAAATGTATACTAGCTAAGTGTATAAAGTTTTTGCATTGAGTAGGTGATCAATTCATTCAATATTTGCGCAAGGAAATAAGGAATTCTTCTATTTTTTAGGGGCTAATTTCCTCAGGGATTGCACAAGGAATTAGGAGGATAAATAAGGCCTATTTTGGCTAAGTGTTGGTCAGAGCAGGTCACTGGATAGGAGATCAAAATTGCAGTGTAGAGTGTGCTTCAGGATTGAAGCAAGACATTGTAATTCATCCATATTTCTCATCTGAATTAATGCAAATAAACAAAGGGGTTTTTTCCAGTTGGGTTCCCTTGTAAAAAATCATTGTGTTACTTGTGTTTCGATGGTTGTATGTTATCGCATGTGTTTTTGTTGTATGTTTTCCTTTCCACAGAATAGTAGAAGAAATTAATGTCTCTTGATTTCAGTTTGATTTCATTAGTGGTAGCAAATTTCTTGCAATTTCTATAGGAATCATTGCTTAGGAGAATAACTTCGTTAGTTGTAGATATATCATTAAATTCTCCTAACAATTATTCCCAAGTCTAGGAATATCTTGTTTCATGGTATTATAAGGGTCATTATTATCTAGATTGTTTTTCTTATAAAAGGTAGAGTTGATAGGTGTGAAATAAAAAATTTCAATAGAAATCCTCTTAGCATTAATTCCATATATTTTGATCAAAATGTATTGATTGAGATGGTTTAACTTATGAGGTTAAGTGTGAGGAGAAACATTAATTTTTATATAATAGAATATTATTCCAATCCATTTGCAAGAGGATTTCTTGTTCCATGTTGATCACAAGATGAATCCATTTAGGTGAGGGACCTTATACTCATCATGCTCCCAAGTTTTTACTAGAAAAATCATATCAATCTCACTCAAGAGATAACTTAACATAATGCATTTATGCCATGGAAAGCCATAGAAGTTTCAAACAAGGATATGGAGTGTTCAAAATTCCTATATATTACTCTAATTTTGGTCTCTATCCGTAATCATAACTTCCTTATTTCTAATGATTGCCAATTTTCCTTCCTTTCTGTCTTTTTTTTTTTTTTTTTACATTTTGAACATTCTTTTTAACTTGGTATTTTGAAATGAGGTTCTCATTTATAAATATTCTTGTCCCTTCTAAGCTTGGAGATTTATTGAGTGTGTCAAATTTATGATCAATATAACTTATCTTGACATAGAGCAATCTATATTTATGCTTAGGTATCTTTCTTAAACTTCTTACTTCTATGAGATAAGTTGTTTCAATATGTAGCTTATTTTTTAGTTATTCTTTTACTATTAATAGCGTACTCATATTTTTTCTCTTTTATATTGATATTTATAATATTCAATAATATTTTGTTACGCTCATGATCCATTTCAATTAGATTGATCTTTTCCTCTTTGATGAGTTTGATGTCTAATTTATTTTTGATAATACTTAATTGTCATTTAGTTTTTCTTTTAACTCTTTAATCTCATGTCTCAAGCTGTAATTTGCTTCAATCATTGATTTTCTTTTATTTCGTATTTGTTATAACATGGCTTCCATTATCTACAATTGAGTTTTGAACCCTAATAATTTATTCTCTAGCTTCCATGTTAATAATTTGAATTTGTTATCAAACATTACCTCTAACTCTATTTTATATTTTGATTCTTTGTTCTCTTGTTTTTTTTCTAGTCTATCTATATGATCATAAAGGGAATTTTAGGGTGACCTTGTTGGACCTTCCCTTGGTAGGTTGAGGTTTTGACATATGTGGTGAAGTTCTCAAAATTAAAAAAAGTAAGTAAGAAAAAAATAAAATAAAAAGAACTAGTTGAGGTTTTGACATATGTGGTGAAGTTCTCAAAATTAAAAAAAGTAAGTAAGAAAAAAAATAAATAAAAAGAACTTATGCACCTAGATTATGAGTGATCAATTATATTGTCCCAAAGTGTATTGCCTAGAGTTCTTGTCAATATATTTCCATAGAATTCTTTACAATATAATTCCATATACTATAGCTATATACAACTTATTTATTTCCATAGTTATCATATAACATATAGTTCTATATACAATTTCTTCAGACTACAAAGTTCTATTTATCATGGATGTCCCTAAAGGCACTTTCTTGTGGTCTCCCTATGTGGGCGTTGAAATACTAGGTGGAGTGCTTACCAATAAACTCTAATAAATGTGTTGAATCCTATATAATTTAATCTATGAAAACCCCACAAACTTGCAAATTGTATTTCAAAAATGGGCATGTAATTTGATTTATTGCCAGTACAAAAATCCCCTCAGATCCTTCAAAAATCCACTCATATATGCTTATATATGATTGGTTAAAAAATCCAAAATCCTCTCTTATCGATGTTACAATATGATCCTCCAAGATTGAGACATGCTTCTTAGAGTCAATTAACACACACACACACACACACACACACAACGTGTCAAGTCCATGTTAAGCATGGAATAAATTACACACACAGACACAATGTGTCAAGTCCATGTTAAGCATGAAATAAATTACACATCTCCATCATCTCCCTCATACTAAGAAGCACACAATTGAAATGTTTTAGAAAAGATTTATCTTCACTCATGTAGTGAGAGGGATGAAATCCCTCAAGATTACAATCTTAAGTTTTTTTAAATCTAAAAAATTACCTCAAGGGATTTGATACTTTTCAAAATATCTCTCTATATACATATGTAAGCATGCCAAATGTCAACACCACATTGAACATAAAAGGGGTTACACATCTCTATCATATTAAGTAATATAAAATTGAAATGTTTTAAATATCTAATTGTGTTTACTTTAGATTTCTTTATATATGATATTAAAATACATATTTTAATTTTTATTGAAATATCATATTTGTTTAGCTCTGTACACATATTGGATTTACTATAGCTCTCTCTTTCATTCTCTCTTTACTACATGTCAACTCCATATTTGGCATCTACAAAACTATATATTCTCTCATATTATGTAAAATATAAATGGAATGTGTGCGCATGTCTATACATATATAGACAAACATAATTTTTCATCCTCTTTTAAATGCTAATTGTCAAACTCCATATTAAACACCAAAGAGTAATATATACTTCTTAATAAATTATATATAAATTGATATTTAAAATTTATTTAATATGAACATTAAAATTTTATTATAATCATATTAAATGTTTTAAAATAATTTTGCAATCTATATCAAATGTTTTAAAATATTATTTTTCAATCCATTTCAAGAACTTGAGGAATTACACGTCTCCGTAAAATTAAAAATATTATTAATTAAAAAAACAATATTTTCAATTATTTTATGTATCTTCTAAAAATTGATATAAACTAATTATTTAATATAAATATTTAAAAAATTTTTAATGAGATTTAATTTATTATTATTAATTTTAATTATTATATAAAAATATTTTAATTAAAAAAATCATTTTTTAAATATTTATTTAATTATTAAATTAATATAATGTAACTAAAATTTTATTTTTAAACCAAATTTAATCATTACAACTACATGTTTGTATCTTGTAAAAACAATAATATAGAAAAGTGAGTTCATTAAGCAGCTTTTCCTAATTTCCAAATCTGATAATAATTACATACATCTATAATAAAACACAAAACAAATTTATACTTCAAACAAATTTATAATTGGTTAATAAATATAAATGTAATTATTCACCAAACAAATTTATACGTAAAACAAATTTATATTTGATTAATAAAAATAACTGTAATGATTCTTTCCACGTAATTACAATTTTATCCATTTTTAGTTATATTGGTAAAATTATCTATAAGATTTTCGGTTAATAATACTTACGCGAAAAATATCTTAACAATGTCCTCATTCAATGATTGTTCTAAGTTCAGTGGATATTTCTTTTATACATATTATATACCATTTATTATTTTATATATCTTCATTCACGGATTGTTCTAAGTTTAGTGAATATTTCCCTTATAAATATTATATACCATTTATATTATTTATTATTATATTTTAACATGTTATATCGAGTTCTTTGTTCATAGGGATTTAATTCAACTTTTTATCTTAATGATTTGTTTTTACTATAATTATTTTCAATTTATTTTCATATTTTTATTTTTTTAAAGTACATATTGTTGTGTTTTAAGGTAGATTAAGTTGAAAACTCTTTCATAAAAAGAATGTTAATAAATATATTATTTTGATTATAAATATTTTAAATATATAATATTCACAAAATTACATGTTTAGGAGTTATTATGAGTTTTTGGTTTGTATTATTTTTTTTGCTATAAAATTTTTATACTTCAAAATTTACAAGATGTAGCAATGAATTTGAGCTTAATAAGTGATGAGTTTGAATAAGTGACAAGCTTGAATAAGTGACAACAATAAAACTTGCCTATGCTCGAATGCATGTAAACATTAAAAAAAAGAAGACCGAGTAGCTCACATTCATTTTGAAACTTGAGAGTAGACATAGGATTCCACCTCAAAGGGAGCAACAACGACTTTACTACTTGTTCTCAAACTTGATCTTGGGGCCAAGTTAACCTCAGTTCATGCAAGTCGACTATCAAAAGCTTTCATTTGCAGTGGCATTTTGTCTAGCATTAGTAGGATTGCATATTTAACATCATTCCTTTCTAAAAGAAGCTTGCTAAAAAGTGTCTTCATTTGCTAGTAAATATTTATGGTATGAAGATATTCATTATGGTATTCCCTAGAAAGCCTTGTGTTTTGTACCCAAGCAACCACTTGATTGAAGATGTTTGAGTTTGAGTGGAAATCCCATTATTGGATGACTTCCTCCTCAAATTCCTAAAGCTCTTCTTGTATTTCTTGTGATTATGGAACATCTATGTAGAGGACTCGATTCTATAACATGCGCATGAAACTCCCTCAGGATCACGACCTTCACTTCCTTGGTAAATTTTCACTTGCTAGCGAGTCATAGTTGTGACATGAAGTTGGTGGTGAGACAAGGTTTGGGATGAGGGGAGACAAGAGTGGCGAGGGCCTAGTAGGGGAAAAAATATATGACGTTAAATAGCAATAGGAAAATTAAATGACCTTGCTAAAAATGAGTAGTGAAACTAGCTGAGTAAGCATGAGATGGGGAGGAAACATCCATTACCAACATCAAAGAATTTGATGAGGAAATGTAGAGAGGTAATAATATCCTTATATCAAGGGGATGGTGAGTGGAATTAATAAATCTCCATCGTAGCCAAATATAGGAATGAGCACAACATCGTCACGAAGTGAATGAGAGTAGGGATATGGCATTGGGCTCACATAAGTGAATAATTAGAGATAGTTAAGGGCTTCATTAAACCAATTCCAAAAGAAGGAGGCTTATACTTTTTAACCTAGTTCTTTCACATTGTATATTAATCATGCACACATCACCAAATTGTCGACTTTTTAAGAAATAACCATCCATCAGGATATATGGTTACCTAATTTTTGCAACCATCAGTTTACTAGGATATCCTTCTTATACATGGTTCATTCAAGTTCTTGACGAACAATACCTGACTACAAAACTTCACATCCTATAGTTTACAACCATCAATCTGGTCCACCCATAAAGTATCTAGCCAACACATGGCACACTCTTCCAAGTGATAAATAACTCCCTAATAGAGGCTACTAAAATAAACTAGACAAGATATTCAAATCATTAGGGACAAATGAAAAAGGGATATGGATGCCTCTCCATCTCTTACAAAAATATGACTTTTTTGTTACATAGATCCAAGTACATATAACACTCTCTAACACATGGAGATACTAGGTACTTCAAACATTTTCATGGACCACTATATGAATTTAAAACATAACATATAAACTTGTTAAAACATGTGCGACTCAAATAAAAATATGGTCACAAGTCTGTTTTACTCACACACCATTATATTTCTTACGTACATTTTTCCATAATAACTCAATAGTTGTTGCTACTATATCCAATATTTGATGTTTTCATAGTGCTTTCAAAAGTTTTGTCTTTGTTGTCTCTTCTTTCTGAGTTGCAATAAAACGGTGGGAGTACCATTCTCTTTTTTGTATGCAGGACCTCTCTATCCTTGTTGCTATAAACTCGTCATTCCTCTCCAAAAATTTAGCCTACAACCAACACTTTGTTTTCTTAAGCGAGAACAATACAACTCACTTCCACCTTAGAATTAAGAAAGTGTTCATGCTTTTCCCTTCATTAGAAGAACTTCCATCACGTACTAGATAGAAAACAATTGTACCATTAATACCTTAGATCGATGAGGAAATTGTTATACTCTAGGGCCTAACATCAATTGGCCATGAAGACTAAGTAACTAGTCATCGACCTACTTACATTTACCGAGATACATGGTTGTCATTCGTTGTACTCACTAGTTATTTAGGAAAGTAGCGTAAATATAAGATGTATCCAACTTAGTCTTACATTATTTGCACCTTCCAATTAGGACTTAAGTGCACCATTTGACAAACAATTGAAGGATAAAAAAAATTATAGCTAGAACTCATTTTTGGCAGCAACACTTCTTACTAAACAAACTCAGTAATGCCTTTACATCACAAAAATTTTCATCCCTAAATAAATCATCTTGAGATACATGAAAAAATGATAGGAATACCTTCTATCACATATTAGGGGCCTTTGTTTTTGACAAATTGATCTTGGAACTCCATACTTTACCTATCATTTGCTAGAGTAGCTAATTTTAACAAATAAATATACTTATATTAAATTATGTGAGCTCAATAAAGGCTCAATACATTCATCCATGATTGTAGAACATAAAAATAAATTCTCACATTTTGATGTCAAGTAGAAGCCCCCTCCTACACAACAACCAATGGTCATATATGTTGGCATTATTGTCGTTGATGGAAAAGGAGAAACAGGAGATAAGCAAAGGAAAAGGAGCAAAAAAAGAGCAACAAAGGAATAGGATGAACAAGGTATGGTGTAGGGATATTTGTCAGCAAAAGAACAACATGGATATTTGACATGTTTCCTGGCTAGTTTGGTTGAGTTGAATTATTGTGATGTAAGGCAAAGGCAATACTCCATGGCAACAAAGGAAAGACAAAGACATGATGGAAGGCAAAGGCAAAGACATGGAGAAATATTGTGATGAAAGTCTATTTGAATATGAATGCAAGATTCTATTATTGCATGCTATTAATTTATTTTATTGACATGAAGAATATGAAGGCATGACATTTGGATATGATGAAATTCATTTATGTATTTTAATATTCAAGAATTTAAGCAGTTTTGTAATTGAAAAGACACCTTTGGAATGCAAAGAGACAAGTTTTTGTCATTTCATATTCTGTGAATGGAACACAAACAACCATCAAAATTCATTTATAAATTTGTGCAAGGTTGGAGAGCTGGTTAGTGAGAGTGTTAGAGAATGTGAGAGTTGATTGAGATGTTATGCATTAGTTAATTGGCACATATAGAGCAAATGTGATGCTCATTTAAGAAGAAGAAGAATTAGAATCAGAGATGGAGATATTCAGAACTGTAGATAAGGTAAACTAACACATTGTTTTCATTTTTGTATGAGGTAATTGGGGTCTCCTTTCAAGTTGTGGCTTGATAAATATCAGGTTGGAGCCTATTGAGGTAGGATCCTCCTGTGGGTTATAGCCTACAAAAAAATGTATGGGAGTTGGAGCTTCCTTGCATGTTGTAGCTTGCAACAAATTGAGGTAGAAACCTCCAATAGGTTGGAGCCTACATAAAATTAGATGTAATAAGGGAGTAGGAGATTGCCTTTGCATCACAAAAATAACAAAATTGTGGTTTTCTCCTTTTATGGGTTTCCACTTATATCCCGTGTCCATATGTGCTTGCTTTTTTGTGCTACTATGATGTTGTGGTTTTCTTATTACTTGTTGTTCACAAATTCAATCTGTTGGTGATTATGTGTTAAGCTTCTAATTTAGAAATTTCAATTAATGAGTTTTAATGAAAATAAATTAATGTCCATGAATGTACTAAACTGATTAACCCCCCCTCAATTTAGTCAAGTTTTCATCAATTGGTATCAGAACCAGTTCCTTCTATGTAAGCCTAACATATTAAAGATAGATTTGGTTGAGTCATGGACTATCAAAGTATAAGTATGTTGAGTGCATCAAACTTTCATGAATGGAGAGATAAGGTAAAATATGAACTGATAACTTATGGACCTAGTGTATGGAAACTAGTATGTGATGGCTACTGTAAAGACTCTCTCTTTGTGCTATAACAACAGCGGAATGATAAAGCAAAATATGTTATGTATAACAATATTCATAATAAGGATCTTGATACATTAATAGATTTAAATTCTGCAAAACAAATATGGGATAGATTACATCTCATTCATGAAGGAGAAACCAACAGTAGTAATACATAAAAGGAGAAGGAAAAGAGGAGGAAGAAAAGGAAATTGTTCAGTCAAATGAGGTCTCTGCTAGTGTGAATGGACATGATTTCCCTAAAGAAAACATAGCTGAAGAACAATATAGGCTTGACTTATCATTGTTTAGCATAAATAGATTGAAGAATGAAAACAAAGACCCAAAGAAACTTGTACATATATTTGATGAGAGAGAGTATCAGTACAAGGAAGAAATTGTTAGTGTGAAGACACAACTTGAAGAAACAAGGAGATTAAGAGAGGTTATGAGTAGATGACTAAAGGAAAAAGAAGAACAATGTGAAAGGTTAGAGGCTAAGACCAATTTAGCTAGAAGTGAGTTAGAAGAAAATAACAAATTGTTTAAGCAGTTAGAAGAGGAGGTTGTTTCCTTGAAAACCTAAGAAAAGTGCAGTAGATCAAAGGTAGCCATAAAGGATAATGAAGCAACACTAAAAATACGTGCAAAAGAAGAGGCCAGTAGCAACATGATTTGTAAAGAAGAAAACAAAAGTGAGCAACAACAGCAAGAGCCAAAGAATAAGATGAAGAAATGGTCATTTGTAGAAAGGTCATTTCCTCTTGGAGATAAGTTGAGAAAATTTGGAAGATCTCAAAGGAGATTCTTTGCTCCTTCGAAGATATGAAAGATATGAAGTGTTTTTCTTGCCATGAACCTGGACACATTATAGGAGAATGTAAGACAAAGAAAAAAAATTTTAATCAACAAAATATGTAGCAAATAAGAAGGCTCCTTCAAACAAGAAAACAAAGAATACATTCATTCACAGGGTACAAATCATTTCTATGGTTACTGTTATCTGTGTAATGAATTTGGACATAGAACTATTGAGTGAAAAATGTATGTAAATAAAAGCACAAATGACTCAAGAAAGCACACACCATTTGTTCATTCCTTGGTAATATAAAATTATATTTGTGTAGCAATCTTGGCCATATGGCCAAAGGTTGCAAACTATTATATACCCTAAAATGTTCTAGCCACAAAACAAAAGAAACACCAAGCACACTAGACAATAAGCCAAAAATAAATGAAGACAACAACGAAAGCAACCAACTAAGATATGGAAGAGGAATACAAAAGAGAAACTAGAGACTTCAATAGAAAAATGAAGTCATCATAGCTTCACTGGGAGCTAATCAAGAAAGAAAAAGAAGAATTCATTTAGGAGCAACAACATCTTAGTGGGAGAGCAACCCCAATATTGAAAATAAAGCCTTGAAAAAATAAAAAAATTGACTCCACTACAAAGCTATCTCTAATGTATTGAAAAGAATTTGAAACCAGTAATGCATCTTCCACCCATTCAGAAATATCTCTAAAGGATTCAAAGAAATATGATTTTATAGATTGTGTATAGTAGTAATAATGTTGAATATTTTTGTAAGGAAAAAGAAGAGGGCTCTCTATAAAACATGATGAAACTGAAGGAACACCTATCCTAATTGCAAACAAAACCATCACAATTCTTTGGAAATAAATATGACATTTATAACATGACAGGGACATATGAAGTCAGATAAAGACAAAAGGATGATTGGTTTGATAAAGGGAAGCTTAATTGGGGAGCCATGCGGCTTGCAGACAAAGACAAAGAGGCAGGTGAACATAAATGAATTAACATTCAATATGTGTATCACAACTGACACAAATAGCTCAACTGACACAAATAGATCGAACTAGTACGTGTTTGGAGAGAAAACTAAAGCATCCATAAACTAATTCTCTTCCAATGATAATCTCCTCACTCGCCTTGAAGTGTAAATTGAAAGGTCTATCAGGATTGTTTATGCTCAAGATCCAAGTACCGAAAATATATCTCACTTATTGATTGTTCAGTCCAATGTAAATGGAGGCACGAGAGTCAGTGAGGAATTTCCTTCATTTGCATGGGGAGGAAATCCTCATTAGAACAATCGCTGAAACTTTAAAGCGACGCCTTGCACAAGAGGGAGGAAACTTCAGATAAAAGTTGCACACTCAAATATATTTTCTATTGATTAATGAATTAGGAAATTACAAGATATTTATACAATCATAGTCTCAAGATAGGAATGCTATCTTAGACATACAGTAGTGTGGTTGAGAGATTCTCTCAACCACACACTAATCTAGGAAAAACTAAATCCCTAAAATGTAGGAACAAACTCCTCAAATGGAGAATTGTAACTATAGACAAGTAGGAATTAATAATTTCCAACTCCCCCCCTTAATGACTACTTGTCATGATAGTGAAATCCATCATCATCACACGAATTGCATGTACAAAACCTCCAAAAACACAATCTGCCGCCCTCGGACAGATCCACAATCTGCAAATTTGGCATTTCCAATACAGCTAAATTGATCCGATCTGCCTCTCCTGCAAATCCACTTGAAGGTGAATTGGCGCGATCCTGAATGATAAACCCGCACCATTGGCGCGATTAATGGCCTAACAGACGCGCCAGTTGGCCATCTTGGTGCTGCTGTCAGCGCGAAAAACGCCAATTCCCTTCTACTCAGAGAAAATCATCTGAGTCCGAGCCAGGTGTTACTGCAGTCCACCTGTTCCTACGAGCACAAAGCTCCTGTGTACACTTGCCACCACCGGGCAGATCCGATCTGCTACCACTGAGCGATCAAGGATCTCACTTCGCCACCACCGGGCAGATCCGATCTGCTACCACCGAGCGATCAAGGATCTCACTTTGCCACCACCGGGCAGATCCGATCTGTTACCACCGAGCGATCAAGGATCTCACTTTGCCACCATCGGGCAACTCCTGTAGCCACTAAGGCTCTATAGATGGTTTCAGGCTGACCACAAACCATTACAAAGTGGTTTTGAGATCACCACAAACTTTCAAATGCCTTAGCAAGGCTTACATTTCAACATTTGAAGTTTCTAGTACATACATGACTATTACAATAATATGCTAGGGAGTCACACACCACACTAAAAACAAACAAATTTACTTTGTTGTCCACCAGACACAGTTTTCCCTTCAAGAACAATTTTCAAGCATACTGCCTCATGCTTGCTAACAGTCTGCAACAGGATCTCGATCATCCTCCAATCTCTGATGTAGCTTCAATTGATATCATTTTCACTGTCATGTGTTCACCATTCCCTGCAAATTTTCTTAGTGTTGGAATGATCAGTTCCAACACACATTCAAAATTGTGACAATAGTTGATCAGGCTAATGTCACTTAAATTACAACATTACAACCCGTTTTATTGTCATGACAGCTAATATATTGCAATATCATCAGAGAAATGAAAAAAACATTTCAATAGCAAAGCTAGTAACATCGTCTCTGCTGCAAAACGCCCTCAAAGCAAAATACTGCAACTTCGAAAACGAAAGGCATGACAGGGCAGGCGGATCAGTGGCAATCGTAAGCGCAGCACAGGAGCATAACTTGGCAGGGATGCCTCAGGTGCCAAGCTGCCACCAGCGGAAAAAAACGAGAGCCAATGCATATGGAAAGGCACATACATTCCAGTTGCCTTCTCCCGATAATAGACGGTTCTTTCTACAGAAACTACTGGCTGTACTAAGGATGCATTATTGACTCCAACGAACAAGACAGCAGCAAATAATGCCCCCATCACATTGAATAGATCTTGAACTGTATCTCTTTTTGAGCCACGATCCCAAAACACGGAACCAAAGGTTAATGCACAAATTGTTAAAAAGAAAATCCTAACTACATTGTAATGGGGATTCCACCAATACGACACATTTTGTTTCCAATAACATGCATGGAACTGAGTAAAAATACTTTGCGCAAACTGGGTTGGGAAACTCAATGGCTTCGATCCAAGTACTGGAATGCTTAACTCTTGAATCAAAACCTCTGTTCTCTGCAATTTGGTCCCAAAGGGACAGGATTCCGTGAACAAACCATCAACCTGTGATCATCGTTCCAGCCCCTTCATCCGTAAGAATTTCGAAAAGCAACGAATGTGGAAGCCTTCCATCGATAATACTCGCAGTGTGAACTCCTTGCGCAAGCGACCAGATACAGAAATTCACTTTAGGAATCATTCCACCGGACACAGTTCCCTGCTGTCGACGCCATCACATGTCTCCATCGTCGCCTCGTGAAGAATGGTCGTCGTCGTTTCGAACGAGCTGAAGCCTCAAACGCCCGTCCTGACGCGATGTGTGCAAGAATTCCTGCCGAGGAGCCTTCACTTCCTGCTGCATGAACCTGCCATCCTTTCTCAGGGGCTTTAGGAAAAACACACGGCTGCCCATTTCTCGCTATGGAAGGCAGCGGAGGGGGGAACTTTGGGGCACAAGCCGTAGCCCAGCTCTGACCGCCACACCTTTTGGCTCCCACGGGACTGTGACCCTGAAAGCACACCGCCGAATTCATGACATTTTCTGTTCCGCCTTCGGCATTAGCATTGAAGAAAAAAATTCAGTGTCATTTTGTAATGCCCATTTCTCTCAAACTCTCCGTGCAAAACTGAAGGCTGTAGCTGCATGGATTACTGCATGAATTCTGGCTCACCGGGCAGATCCCAATTGAACAAGGCCGAGCATTAGCAGGCAGCGGCAAGCCCCCTAGAAGCGATTCAAAAGATTTATCTAGCTGACATAAAGACCAGCTATCGGCATAATCCTCAGATATCTTCGAACAACCTTCGATATTATCAATACCGAATTTTGAGCTAATCTCCAAAGCAGTATGGTCCCGCTGAAACGATTCTTCTTCTTCTCAAGAAGAGGCTGATGCAGATCAGAGGCCCAAGCACAAGAATTCCTCGCCAAATGACTGCTCTATGACTTTCCATCAATTCAGTTTCCATACCAGCTCATGGAAAACAGTGCAGTCCCTACAAAGAATGGCAGTACAAGCTGTAAGGGCTTTCTAGATAAAAACAGCTCAATCAAGCGGTAATGGCCTAACAAAAATTCGGCTCTTCTGCCGCGCCGGGTTGCGGAATTTCGTGTAGAGGATCCAGAGAATCGTGCAGAGGCCGATGAAAGTTCCGACCGATCCCACTACTGCGAATGCCACTAGTGAGATTGACACGCATGGCAAATATGATCCGATGAGATCAGATTATATTTAGGTCCAGCTCCACGCAGAAATACGTCCAGTTCTTGCGGATCCTGCTGCTCGCCTCCGCCAACGACTCTGGCTTCATCAAGGCGCTCCGATCCACCATGTCCAGCACTGTCGAGTATGAACCGATCCTCTCGTTGGGTTCACTACAACGGCCTGACTCTAACGACTATTCCAGCTTCAGCTTGCTGCTCTATAATAGTTATACCAAAAGAATGTGCTCCTTGTTTTTCTACCTTATCACTGGTAGGCCTTCCAAGGGGTAGTGGCCTAACAGTCACTGTTCCATTCAGGGCATCCTCAAGATCAGTAGCAGATCCCTAAAAACCCGCAAGGATCAATCTATTGAATGCCAAAAGGAAACACACTCAGTTTAACCTAAATAATACCCTTTGACTGAAGCCCAATAATGCACAAATTTGGCCAAAGGAATCGAAATCTAAGCCGATTGACGCATCACTTAGAATCACAACTTCCCCATTTAATGAAATAAAATCACGACGGAACGCGATCACAAAATCATACTAAACATGTCTTAAAAAAATTGGCAACATTCGTAAGCCAAACTATTCTGCAACCAATTCATCTGCCAAACTATGCTGCGTCCAGGTGAAAACACCCTCAGTAGCACTCCTGCTAAACCATCTTCGCTGCCACCGCCTTACGGATCTCTCAAACAGATATGATGGACAAAACTACACTCTTTATTTTCCCTCAGCCCAGAAGCAGCCCAGCCCACTAGGGGCTAGGCCCTCAGGCTCTGATACCAAGATAAAAGTAGCACACTCAAATATATTTTCTATTAATTAATGAATGAGCAAATTACACACATATTTATACAATCAATAGTCTCAAGATAGGAATTCTATCTTGGACGTACACTAGTGTGGTTGAGAGATTCTCTCAACCACATACTAATCTAGGAGAAACTAAATCCCTATAATGTAGGAACAAAACTCCTCAAATGGACAATTATAACCATAGACAAGTAGGAATTAATTATTTCCAACTGGTTGGAATTATTTTTTCTAACAAAAATTGGTTAAGTATAAATCTATAGTTTTGTTCTGTATAAATCTATAATTGTTAATCATGTTTAGCAAATAAATTTATTAATCATGTTCAGTAAAGAAATTTATTAAAAATATTATATAATTTTCATGGAGAACATCTAATTTCCTACCGTCAACGCTGATTGCTGAAATTTACGCTTTCACCTGGGTTTAATTGATTAAAGGCCCTGCTCGTGCTTTTAATTTTTCGTAGACGTTTAAGGATCATCAATGGGTGAATCATAATTTCGACTGCTACCCGATCTACCCAGTCAGTCAATACTCGAACGAAGAGGAGACAAAGAGTTTCGAACCTTTATACTCCCACGAAGTGTGATTGATTGTTCGCTCTATTTCTCCTAATGAGGATCTCCGATCACTTTTAATTTTGTAAAGAAAAACAGAATAAGTTTCTACCGAGGTTATTCCACATAAAATAGCGCACGCTCAAATATATTCTCTATATTATGAATGAAGAAATTTACACACATATCTATACAAGCAATAGTCTCAAGATAGGAATTCTATCTTAGACGTACACTAGTGTGGTTGAGAGATTCTCTTAACCACACACTAAACTAGGAGAAACTATAGATGTGTGGTTGAGGGATTCTCTTAACCACACACTAAACTAGGACAAAATATATTCTAGCTAATTCCTATTATGTAGGAACAAATTCCTCAAATGGAGAATTACAACCATAGACAAGTAGGAATTAATTATCTCTAACTCCCCCCTTAATGACTACTTGTCATGATAGTGATTCACATACATGATTCTGTCGACCGTTATCACTGCATATATGTACCTACAAATCCACCACCATCGGGCGAATTGCATGTGCAGAACTTCCAAAACAAAGAGAGATCCGTGCCTTTCTAAGCCAAATATTCATGTCCAAATAACAATCGCAAACAGTTGCGCTGATTGCGCCTTTCGACGCAACTGTCAGATAGAAAAGTGCGCCGACCCTCTTGTGCTCAGACACACCAATATCTGAGACCGTGAGCCAGGTGTTACTGTAGTCCACCTGCTCCTACGAGCACAAAGCTCCCATGTACACGTTAGCCACTCAGGCAATATGCCACCACCGGGCAAGTCTAATCTGCCACCACTGGGCAAATCCAGAACTTAAATGTGCCACCTCCGGGCAAGTCCGATCTACCACCACCGGGCAAATCCGGATCTTAAATGTGCCACCTCTGGGCAAATCCTGTAGCCACTAAGGCTCTATGGATGGTTTCTGGCTCACCACCAACCAACCACAAAGGCAATCCATTACAAAGTGGTTTTAAGATAACCACGAACTTTCAAATACCTTTAAAAGGCTTACATTTCATTCAACATTTTGGAGTTTCTAGGTACATACAATGACCATTACAACAACTAGACTTGCTTATAACATGTTAAGGAGTCTATTCCACAAACCACACTAACTCAAACAAACATCTATTTTGTTGTCCACCATAAACGTTGTTTCTACTACTTTACCTTATCTGTTCATTGTTCACATCATGGGCATCCTTGTCTGTTCTTGGAACTCCATGCTTAACCTGCCATTCAATAGAGTTGCAAATTCTAACAAAATAACTTTGCTTGCATTGGGTTAGCTAGGCTTAATAAGGCTCAATAGTATTTAAACATGATTCCAAGAAACTAAATAAAGCATAAATTCTTCAGGTTTAATTTCTCTATCTCTGCCCATAAATGATTATTTTCCAAACATACCAGCAGCCATTTTTCACCAACGATACTTGTGAGGGGTCTACTGATAAAGAACCAGATTGACGACTTTTCACCTAGACTCAATGCAGTGCATTCAAACAATGATGATCCAGACATAGGCACACAGCCAACTCTCTTAGATTCAAAAGAGAAACACTCTCCTACAGCGCTTCAAACAACGCTCTCTATCCAGTTCAGACGGTCCACGCCCTTCGACAGACTCCAAGCGACCTCACCAGAGTCGAGTCAACGAGTATGCAGTGCTCCACAACAGGCATCTCTCTCGGCTTACTTTCTCCACTCTCCATTTTGTAGTTCGCCATGAACAACTTCCACCGCGGCCTTATAAGCAGCGCTTGCATTAATCACTGCTTCCTGGGCCTTCAACAACACCTGATACTCCTTCCCTTGAATAGGCTCTCCCAATTAGAAGACAATTTTCTCCACAACAACAGCACCTTCAACACCAGTGTTATCTGCAATCAATTTTTGCTTGAGACAAGAGTGCCTTTTGTACAATATCAGCGCCGAGGCGTTCCTCTGGATCATCAATAGATTCTTTTATCTTCAGCATAGCAGAGGACAGGTGCACATAAGCAGCCCCACCACCTGGCACAATACCTTCCTCAATGGCTGCAAAGGTTGCATTCTTTGCATCCTAATTTTCGGTCCTCAAGTTCAGCTTTTTTGGCTGCTCCAACCTTAATAACAACAACACCTCCTGAGAGCTTTGCAAATCTTTTTGATAGTTTCTCTGAGTCATAGACAGAGTCAGTTGCTACTAGTTCCTTTTTAAGTTGTGCAATCCTCGCTTGAACTTCATCTTTAGTGGCAGCATCGACAATAATGGTGGTTGTACTGTTGGTCACAGTAATCTTCCTTGCAAGACCAAGCTGCTCAACAGATGCATCCTCAACCTTAATACCAAGATCACCAACGAGAAAGTCCGCACCTTTTACAGGTCTGGACTTTCTTTTCAGTTCCTCAACAAGCCCCTGCACAGTTTTATCAATTCCCATTTTTTTTTAAGGAAACTGGAGTGGCTCACTCATTCTGGCTTCACTACACCAATTTTATTCAAACAAAAAATGATGAATGCATCAGTGATGAAGAATCGACCTAGGCACAAAGAGTTTTCTCTTCAGAAGCACAAATAGGTCGCTCCAAACTTCAGCTCACCAGAACACCGCCCACACTGTTGTTGTATGCAGATCCAAGATCAAACACTGCATGTTGTCTTTGATCTAATCCCTGTCAGATTGCTGACAACATATCTCTCCACGCTACTTCACAAACGAGGAACCAACTGACCTCCTACAGATACGATGACTAGACACTGACTCCTTCAAACCTTATCACTGACTCTGGCAACCCCTATTATGTGATCGAATGTTCATATAACAACACACCTTGCAGATCGATCCTTTCCTAAACGTTGAATGCACAGGTCTCGGAAGCGAAAACAGCGACCCCATTCTTCCTCCTCCCCATAACCAGGGGCTTAAAGCCATGTGGATCCCTGATAGCCACCAATTAAGGCAAAAAAAAACAAAATATGGATGCCGAATCCCTCACATTATTTCTCACTATTGTTGGCCCCCAAGCGGCACAGTTTTGCCACTGATCTATGCCCACACAGGCAGAGTATGCTACCGCAGGTCAACTGACAACACCATTTACTGATCACGCCATCCCGACATGCACGTAGCAACATCCATGTCTTCAGGAAGAGATATGCATTGATCTATGCAGCGATCCTCTAGGATCTTGCAGATCCCGCGATCTCACCCACCTGCATGGAGGCACCACAGAACATCTTCAAGCAATTTCTCGGCCTTCAGCGATCTCGGTCTCCAAGGCTTCAGGCTCTGCATGGAACTTCACTGACGACATCAATCTCAGAATCCACTAATTGATCCTTGACTACATCTGGCATCACCACAGATTTGCAGCTAGGGCAAGATGCAGACAAAACGCCACTCCCTAGCTTGTTTGGCTCACTACTCCAGTGGATCTCGATCTTCCACTGACAGACACACCACAAATAGCGCAGTTAATCATACGGCTCGACCTCTGCTGCGTGATCCGTGGATGTTGTTTGACAGATCAGGGCAGAGTCACTTCTCTGCATACAAGTGACTGCATCACCATTATCCGATCCGCTACTCGATCCATGCAGATCCAGTCTCATCCACGATTCTGTTTCATAGATCGAAACAACCTCGCGAAATCAGTTCTCCACCGTCAAACTCAAACACCTCACCTGGTGCTTCCCTGGACTCGTCCAACAGCAGCATAACATCTTTGTCCGTTGACTTCATTGCCATAGCTAACTCTGCTGAAAGAATCCCATGGTGGTCACCCACATCAAAAGCCACAAAAAGGAGTACCTCGCAATGAGCCCAACTTGAAAACTCCCCTCTAAATTCCCTAGATCAGGAAATGCTATGCTCATAAAAAATCTCGATCCAGTGAACATACACAACTTTCACCATGAAAACGGAGGCGCGGGAGCATCATTTTCTACTCCAAAATCGCCTATGTTAAACGTGACTTTCTGGCTCTCCTTGTAAGCTTGGTCTTCTCCTTATTGACATGTCTCTCATCGATGGTGCCGGATCTGAGATTAACGATTTCCAGATCTAAGATCAACGTTGCCCGCAGACGGCAAACGATTTCAGGTAGAGCACCTCTCTGCTTAAGAATATGATGAACAAACTCCAAAAAACAAATACATGCCGCAAACATAAATATAGTACTCTAAAAAACAAATACTTTTTTATTTATTTCCCTCAGGCCAAGCCCGGGAGGGGCTGGCCCTAAGGGCTCTGAAGCTCTGATACTAAGATAAAATAGCACACACTCAAATATATTCTCTATATTATGAATGAAGAAATTTACACACATATTTATACAAGCAATAGTCTCAAAATATGAATTCTATCTTAGACTTACAGTAGTGTGGTTCAGAGATTCTCTCAACCACACACTAAACTAAGAGAAACTATATTCTAGCTAATTCCTATTATGTAGAAATAGACTCCTCAAATGGAAAATTACAACCATAAAAAAGTAGGAATTAATTATTTCTAACTATTCTAGCGACTAATTTTTTAATTAAAATATCAAAAGCCTCCTCCTCACAGCCTTCCAAAGACAGGAATTTGAATCCCAACCGATCCTCTGCGAACGACAAGTCATTGGTTACAGACAATGCCGCTTCGAACGTGTTTCGAACTTGGTATTTCGAAGATACAACTGCGTCTTTCAAATTGATATAGGTGTAAAAGTCAAATAGAGTAGGTTGTAAAAGCCTTGGATATCATGGCAATTGTGAATTTATGAACTTGGTATTTCGAAGATACAACTGCGTCTTTCAAATTGATATAGGTGTAAAAGTCAAATAGAGTAGGTTGTAAAAGTCTTGGATATCATGGCAATTGTGAATTTATGAAATTGTGAGGGTGTATTTGGTAAGCTTGAGTCTGTCAAGTTAATGGTGGTTTTGGGTTTCAGGGTTATGGGTATCTATGGTTTTGCTAATAGTATTAATCTTTGATAAAGGTCGGTAAACTTTTGGTTAAATTGTTTAATGGCCATTTGCAATAAAACAATGGTCTTTTTAGGCACTATTTCCTTTCAGAAACTTCTCGAAAAAGTTTACAACTGAGGTTTTGGACTTTGTGGTTTTCATAGCACATAGTACTGTGACAATAATATTTAACTTAATAAAAAATTATAGATATTGATAAAAAAATTACAAATCTTCCTCATAAATCTATTGTTCATTTGGTTTTGTAAATTATTTTTTAAATCTAAAATTTAAAAAATTGTTCTGAAGATGAACCACACTAGTTAGTTCGAAATGCGTCGACAAAAGTCTGTTTCATGTGATTTATGCCGAAGCTATTCTTATAACTATGATGGATCACAGAAGCCTCAATTCTAAAATTTAAATTAACATAAATCCGATATTTATGTTACAGATCTACAAATCTGATATTTATATCAATAAATAATTTGTTAACCGTTTTAACCTAAAAAAGCATTTCAAACAGAACTAAAGTAATTTCTCTCATTAATGCATTAATTTTCTGCAATTTTTCAAGGCTAGATCCCTGAGAAACTTGTCCTCCATTTTTTGGGGAAAGATTGTATGGCCATTCTCGAGTGGAATTTTTAAGATATTCTTTCACCTCAAACTTTAATACTCCTTTCTTACACAATACTCTTGAATCTACAGTATTGAACACTATAAATGATTAAAATTTAGTGGAATTCAATTCTTTACCTTTAAAAAGCTTGTTGAAGATCTAGATAACAGTATCGATTGACTGACTAGCTAACCGCTCTAGCTAATTCTTGGTTTGAAACCTGCCCTTCCTTTCTCGTATTCTCGTTTATACTAGAGGGCTTCATTCCCCTCCTTCCCTTGGTCTTTTAGCTGATCATGATATCGAATTTCATCTACAGCTATCTATATTATTATGATTGAAGTTAATACCACATTTAGATTCCTTTTAATATTAAAGATATGCATTCCCTAAACTTGCATAGTCAAAACCTTTTCTATATTGAATCGGTTCCAATTCAAATTCCAACTTCGGTAAGAATGGTTTGCTGAAACAACAACTCACCTGAACCAACAAAATTCTTTTAATCTTTTTCAACACACGTTGAACAATCTCCTCCACGAGCAGGCCCTCGTCACTGGATATTCACAACGAAGTAAAGAAATGGAGTCAGAAACGTGTACACACGTTCATACGATTTAGCTGCGCATAAAACTTTGTTACATCTGGAGAGTAATTCTTACCCGTTAATCCACTTACGTCTGCAAAACGACAAAGAACTTCTCTCCATTTCTGAATAGTGGTGGAATCGTTTAGCGACTCCAGTTTGCGCAGGCCCTGAGTATAGGCTCCACCTTCTCTGTGCGTCCACCGAAGGTCAGCTGGATCCACATGGTAAAACACAGGTATAATTGGAGCCCCGGAATCCAACATGTAGACGAGCTCCTTGAGACACCATTCCGATTCCGCATATTGAGGGGAAAAAATGGCTACATGGCTGCAGGCGTTTTTAATTGCGTCTATTGTCTGAGAAGTTAAGTTGTGTCCCACTTGCATTTCCTCCTTGTCGAAAAACACTCTCAATCCATTATGTGCTGAACAGAGGCGATGGTACAGATGACTGGCCAAGGTTTTCTTACCATCAGGACCTCTGTAATTGATGAATACGTGGTAAAAGTCGTTGGGAGATGTAATGGAGGGGGAGGCAGCCATTTGATGCGGCGAATGGCAGGGATAAGCTTCAACAAAGATAAAGATGAAGAAGAGATGTTGCGCAAGTTTGGAAGTATGGCATTAAACCGCGTATTTTCCAGAATAGCACTAGGCGATTTCGACTGGATAAAGCTTCAACAAAGATAAAGATGAAGAAGAGATGTTGCCCAAGTTTGGAAGTATGGCATTAAACTGCGTATTTTCCAGAATAGCACTAGGCGATTTCGACTCTTCTCTCCATTTGTCTTATATGCAATTATTTTTCTTTCATCCAGAAGAAACAAGTTGCCGGCTAGCAATTTGCACCGCGTTGTTCGCTGTTAGCACCCTTACTGGACAGTCTTTATTATTCAATTAACTAGAAATCAAAATAGAAATAAAAACACACATTGAATTTCTCTTCTTACACTATTAGTTCAACTAAATTCTCACGTCTGGGAATTGTGTTAAATCCAAGTTGTATACAACTGAGTTACGTCCTCATTTAGCAGAGTTTCCGCCCACTCGAGGTTAGAGGAAAGTCTGGATAACCTTTCTCCTCTTCTCTCGAATATCCCCGCAATCACACATGATGAAAGTCTGGATCACCTTTCCTCTCCTCTTTCTGGTATTCCATTACATGTTTGAAGAGAAGGCATCTCTAGTTCAGGCGACACTGATGACATGTGAAGCTAAGCCATCTGTAGTTCTGACGACACTGACGATTGATGCTAAAAGGGTAATTCAAGATAAATTATTGAAATTACGTGTCATTTACGACAAATAACACATATCATAAAATTTAAAAATAAGAGCCTCATTTTCGATAACTTGTGAATCTTATTTCGGAATGTTTGATTTCAATCTATATTATATCCTCATAAATCATGAAAAATATTCATGATCGAACACTTTGCTTTTACCATTTCGTAAGGAAAATAATTTTATTTTTGAAATTACATGTTAAACCATGTAAACTTTGAAACGGTAATTGACATTATTACTTGTTTTGTAGAGATAGCAAAAAAGTGATTCGATTTTAAAAAGTGGTGATGCAGAATACACATGTTTTTTTATTACTCGTTTTGTAGAGATAGCAAAAAAGTGATTCGATTTTAAAAAGTGGTGATGCAGAACACACATGTTTTTTTAGAGCATAGTTTTTTACACTACACTATTACCCGTTTTGTGGAGATATGACTCGTTTTGTAGAGATAGCAAAAAAGCGATTCGATTTTAAAAAGTGGTGATGCAAAACACACATGTTTTTTTTAGAGCATAGTTTTGTACACTACACTATTACCCGTTTTGTGGAGATATGACTCTACTTTGAAAAGGGGTGATGCAGAAGACATGTTTTTTTAGAGTATAGTTTTTCGCACTTTAAATTTTTTTTATGTACATTGCATTTTAGAATGGTAGTGATTTTCATGCTGATTTTTGATAAATAACTAAACAAATAAATAAATATATGTTTTTTCAAATGAAACAAATAAATAAAAAAAGAAATGCCTATTTT
>APFE031314404.1:281728-297087 GCA_000404065.3 Pinus taeda
CTGGGATGGGTGACCTCCTGGGAAATCCTGGTTACCGGGTGCAAGCCCCGGAAGTGATGATTGATGCTATGTGATTCGTTCTCCACTTTTCACTAGTTTCAATCCCACTTCTTCACCCCTGTGAGCATCACCCGATGCGATGAGTGCTAAGTGAACTATTCAAAAATCATGAGAAATTAGTCAGTTACGACTACCTCTCATGGAAATGGTCATACGTTTGAATGACTTACTTAACGCAGTTGAATCCCAAAATGATATCTAATATAATGCACTGCGTAATCCCCCATACTTAAATTCCCATAAGGTTTTGGATCAAGGTGAGGTGGTCTCGGGAAAAACCCAAGGGTTGGGGGTGGAGATGGTTTTCTCTATGAAACCCTCAATAGGTGGGTGGAGACATGAAAATTCCTCAAGGGATGCTGAAAGAATTCTGAGGCATTCGAGCTCTGTTTGGTTTTGGTGATCTCAGACTTGGATTAGGTGAGATCATGGTATGGTGAGGGTGGAGGTGGTTTAGCCTCTGGATTCCCTTGGTTGTTTATGGATTGGTTTATCCCATTAGTTCCTACATTAGTGCTTGAAATATGGCACGTGAGTGATAGGCTGAAAGAAATATTTGGTTCAACCCAATCTATGGTCAGGTGATACATGGAAGTCCATGACTTGGTTGGGTTTTACATATGATTAATAATATCTAAGTTCCTCTTATCTTTGATGAGTAGTTATACTTGTTATTATGTGTATTTAATGGTTGTTCTATCATTATTATCTATCTCGTTATATGCTAGTTATAAGCATGATTATATGAAAATTTTTATGTATGGCTCTTATCACATCTTATTTAAGGAATGTTTGGTTAATGAATGAATGAACTAATTGGTGTTATGACATCTATTGTGAAAATGCATTAACCCTTATTATTAAACCTTAGATAATTTTTCATATCCTTATGTTCAGATATGCATTCATGACCTATAGGTTGCATGTTTATCATGTGTTTGGTGGAATGCCAGTCCTAGTTGGGAGAGCTTAGGTCAAGTCCTGGTTTGTGTTTTGGTTTGGAAGCCTTGTTTCTATGTGTTTCATTGTTTCTAGAAGTTTCAATGAGTTATGGGTAGGGAGTTAAGTCTTAGCCCTGAAAAAGTGGCTCATAATTTGTGGTCGTTGACATAGAACTAACTGTAAAAGTATACAGTCATTGGGAGGCAAGCCTATAAGAGCAAATGGAGGTCTATAGTCACTTTCATGCCTTATCAAGGGAGTGACTGAGGCTCTAAGTCGGTGAAAAAGAGTGTTAGCTCAGGGGTTGGACATCTAAAGAGGTTGGGTAGCTCCTGGAGGTCCTGTAACACTTGAGGGAAGTCAGTAAGGTCTTAAGTTGTCGATTCCATTTCCTTAAGGTCATATAGGAGGTTGAATTTTATCATAGGGACCCTTAGCTCATGTTTACCCTCGGCAACCAGTGAAAGTGGGTAAACATGGGAGGAGGGGTTACAGGGTGGTATGAAAGCATCGTTCAATCACTTGGACCAGATGGGCTAGATGCATGTTGCTATGTATTCATTGTCAATGTTATGGTTGTCATGCATGGGGTCATGGTATACAATTGGTATGGTCATGCATGATGTTTTTATGTTGATGTGATTATGATAATACACGTACATGCTAATGTGGACAAATTTTGCAGATGAGATAAGCCTCTCCTGGACATCAACGAGGTATGGCTTTGATTTTGGTATCTATTTGGTTTATCTGACGTGGCCTACTTGTAGGAAGAAGATAATTAGAGACGACGAGAAAAAGGGTAGACTATAGCTTTCGTGACTCTCCCTATAGATTAGTTGGGTAGTAAAGAGATAAGTATTCTCCTGGTATAGTAGATACATTAAGGAGTTTGAGGGCATAGGTCAAAAGTTGCAAAGAAGATAATGTCGGGTTGGTTGAGGCTCAACAAAGTCTTGCAAGGGCTCAGGAAAAGTAGGTAGAAATCAATGCAACAATTCTTTAGATATTTTCAGATTTGCAGAAACAGGGACATTTGAGGAGCAACCAAGAGTAGGAAGGGAAAACTAAAAGAGCCTATGGTTGGATAAAGGGGATACAGTGTAACAACCCTGATGAAAATTCCTTGTAATAAAAGTTAATGAAAGGAAAAATAATAACCACGGATGATGGGACACTTATTCCAAGCTAAGTAGTGGCAAACTCCTAGTGATGGGATCATTTGTGATTGTTTATGGCTAAGTAAATTGGAAAAGGCAATAGTTAAGGCTTTGGAAAGGCAAAATGGCATTTTTGGCACATTTATTTATGAAAATAATGGAAATTAGGAGAAAAAGGAGGCGAAAGGTCACAGATTACATGTGAGGAGGAAAATGAAGGAAAATAATGGAAAATGAAGAAAATAGATGCCTCATTCATAAAAAGGCTTATGAGGATTAGTTGGTAACTCTTTTTTCAGTTCAATGTTAGAGTTCTCTCTTATTATTCTCTCTCTCTCATACTCTTGGAGACTTAGAGTTTTTTTGGACCACTCTTGGAGGGTGCGGCCTACTTGGATTCTTAGAGAAAGAAGGAAAAGGAAGAGCAGGAAAGCGCAAGAGGACATCAAGATCAACAACTAAAACAAGATTTGCTTGTAGGTATCGATTTTCATGTATGTTTTCCTCACTAGTTTTGGCATGCATGGCATATGTATATGGTTTGTTGGTGATCTATCATTGGCGTGGAGGATGGTTGGGATTGACAGTGGGTTGCCTAGCCTTGCCATTTCCTAGATAGTCATGGTGATTGTGGGTTTATTTTCATTGTTTTGTTTTGGTTGGTTCTCATGTTTCCTTAAATTGCGTTGAGATATTAGTCTTGGAGCCTTGGTTGGACAAACACTTTGGCACCCTTTAAGAGCTTGGGTTGAGTTACTAGTCTCGTAGTGTTCGTTAGAAAAATGATCTAAAGCCCTTGGTGGGTTGAGTTATTAGTCTTGGAGCCTTGGTTGGACAAATGCTCTATAACCTAGTAAAATATTTGGGTTGAGTTACTAGTCTTAGAGACTCAGTTGGACAAACGCTTTGGAAGACTTGGATAGATACTGATCTGATGATGGTTTTGTGATGTTCAACCATGAGGTGGAACCAATGTTGTATGGGTTGAGGTGGATGGCCTCTGGAAGCCGTAGATGAGTTTTGATTGATGTGTTCTATGAGATCCCACATTCATGCTTGGAATATAGCATGGGGGTGAATAGTTGAATAGAGAATTGGCTCAGCCATTCTACAATCGGTTGAAACATGGAAGTCCCATCTTAGATTTGGATTTTGCATCATTAATGAAAGGTTATTTCTCGTATATATATGATAATTTTGATGGATTATATGTGGTTTATATGGTTGTACTTTCTTTGATACTTTTGCTGCTATTATGTTTGTTATGTATGTGTTTTATGACAATAGCTATGTATGGCTCTCATCATGGTTTTACTTATAATTGAATGATCAATGTATCTATGACCTAATAGATAGAATGGAAGTTGATGTGTTGAGGCATCAATATTTCCTAGCGACTCTCAGCTAAGTATGAGACCCCTATGCTTAGATTTGTTATTTACACCTGTAGTTTACATATTCGAGATATGTTTGATGAAATGCCTGTCATGGCTAGTAGGGGTCTAGTCAATATCTCATTCAAATGATTTCTTTTGAAATATCATTTCCTTGTTCATTTACTTTTTTGAAGGTATCATGATGTCTTGGGAAGTGACTTGGGCTCTAGGCCTGAAAAGGTAGCTTAATTCCTAGGGATGCTTACACATAATTAGTAAAACGAGTCCCTGAATGCTAGTAGGAAGGCTTGTGAGAGTGTCCAGAGGTCCTTGAAAATTTTCATGTCCATAGCATGGGAGCACTTGGGGGTTAAGTTGTCCAAAATTTTAGTGGGACCCAAGGGAAAGCTCCCTAAAGTGTTGGATTAGTTCGTGAGAGTCCTGAGGTTGACGTTGAATGTTTGTATGGTGTGTTTCCATCGGTTCCACTTCCTTAACATGCATTAGGAGGTTGAATCATATCATAGTGCCATATCGTCCCATGTTTACCCTGGCTGGTTGGTTGGTTGGGTAGATGTGGGAGGAGGGTGGTACAAAGTGGTATTAGAGCATGGTTCACCTCTTAGACTGGATGGGTTGTGTGTTGGTCATTCATTGATGTAAGTTGCATGTGTGTCTCTTCCACTTGCATTCCATGTGTTTGTTGCATTTGCATGATGTTGATCATGGTTGTAGTGACGTCGTCATGTGAAAGTTAATATTGTTATTGTGGAATGTGATGTCATGAGTGTATGACTGGTTACATGTCGAAAGATGTCACTTACATATATCATTATTGTATGCTTGGCTTCATTCTTGTATGTTTGGTTGTATTCTTGCATACTTGATTGTATGTATCATTCTTGTAGGTTTGGTTTTAATTGTTTTTAGTTTATGATTGATCATACGTGTTTATGCATATGTGTGGATGGTTATCCATCGCTTCTGCATGTTCATGTTTGTATGTGGTCAAGTGTATAGTGATGTAATGATGGTTTTTGTCATGCATGAGGTCGTAGTGTGTGATGTTGTAAGGTCATGCATTGATGATTGGACCCTAGCTAGGATGATGGTTGCATGGTTATATGCTTATGTGTTATGTTTATATATGATGTCATGATTATGTTATAGATGTATCGCACTGGTTTGTTGATATTGCAGACAAGGTATCCTCCCTGAGCTATACTAAGGTACGTTAGTTTATTGTGATTTGGTTTAGCTAATATGATATACCCTGCAAGAAGATATATCAAATGGCTAGCAAGATGGTACACTACAAAGACTCTCCCTATGAATCCAAAGAGTAGTACGATGTTGGGAACTCTTCTGATTTGGTAGTGACACTGAGAATCTTAAAGGAAGAAATAAGGAGTTGTAAGGCAGGTAATGACAGAACCATGCACGCACAAGAGAAGCTAGCAGAGGTAAATGTAGTGATAATTCAAAGCTTGACAGATTTACAGTGACATGGGCCACTTCGGATCATCCATGAGAAGGAGGATAAAACAAATGGGGCATATGGGAGTAGTTCGCATGGTTTTCAAAGGTCATATAGTGATGACACGGTCAGAGATGGCAGATTGTTGGGTGCTTCACATAGGAGAAGGGATAGAAACGAGTCCCATTCTAGTTCTTCTTGTGATAGGAATAATGATCGATATTGTTATCATCCTTACAGGATAAGTGATAGGGGATACTTTCCAAATGATTTTAAGAAACAAAAAACACAAAAATTTGATGGAGAGATGAAGAAATCATAGGATGCAGATGCATGGTTGCTTGGTATGAAGAAGTTCTTCAGGTTGCATGACTATTCAGAGAACATGAAGGCCAAAGTAGCTACATTCAGTCTCAAAGGTAAAGCAAACATTTTGTGGAAAGATGTGAAGAATGCCATAGGTATATCTAAGGAATATTTGAGTTGGAGTGATTTTGAGCGGCTATTCAAGAAGAAGTACCAATCAGAGAGATACTTTGATGATAGAGAAAAAGAATTCTATGAGCTAAAGATGGGATCCATGACAAATGATGAGTACACTAGTAGGGTCTTGAAGTCACTGAGGTATGCGCCTTATCTCATGGAGGATAAGGCCAAGGTTCATAGGTTCATTACTCGATTGCCAGTTGCATTTAAAAACATGATCTAGTTTGATGAGCCTATATCATTGGAGGAGGCCATTCGAAAGCTAAATAGTTGCCATGAATAATCGAAGCACAAATCTGAGACTAAGCCAGACTGGAGAGGTAATGCAAAGAACAAGGGAAAATGGGACAGAAATATAGCAAGAACTCAGAGTACAGATAATAAATAGAATTTTGCACCATCTGAGAAGTTCAATACATCAGACAAAGGACAAGGACTTCGACTAGGAGAACAGAACAGGGAGATATGATGGAAGCCCATAGAGTGTTGAATTTGTGGCAAATATTATCACATGAGAGTTTTCCCGCAAAATCAGGGTGGTAGGCCTCATATATGTAGTGCACAGGAGGCACATACTATTGAGGATGTTGGTTAGAGTGTTCCTCGCATTTATGCAAAATTGGATAACAAACATGCAGACCATCATGCATCTATCATTAAGATGGATGGTAAGATTTGTGATCAAGTTATTTCTATTTTGATTGACCTTGGACGTAATTATAGTTATGTGAGTCTTGAATTGGTGGATAAGTGTGGTTTGAGTAAGGAATTGCATGCAGAGTCTTGGTTAGTGCAGTTGGATACAAGTACGAAGAAGCGAGTTCATCATTGGGTAAGAGCTTGTGCATTTGATTTGAATGGTATGCCTACCGCAACACATTTGAATGTATTACTGTTGGGATCATACAGTATGTTTTTGGGCATGGATTGGTTGTATATTCATAGAATCAAGGTAGAATGTTATGAAAAATCCATTGAGTGTGTTGATGAAAATGGGGAATAAAGATTCTTACAGGGAAAGAAGAAATCCACATCAGTTAGGATGGTAACAACGATGCAAGCAAAGCATAGCTAGACGAAAGGGTGTATGTAATTTTTATTGCACATTTCTAGTGATAAGGGTAAGGAAGTTGAGGATGCAGATGTGTTCAGAAGATACCCAGTTTTACAACAGTTCAAGGATGTATTTCCTGAGGACATTTTAGATTTTCCACCTCACAGGGAGGTAGACTTTTCTATTGAGTTAGTGCTAGGGACAACTCCAACATCAAAAGCACCTTACATGATGAGAACACCTAAGTTGGTTGAGTTAAAGCTACATTTGAAGGAAATGTTGGACAAAAGATACATTAGGCACGGTGTATCACCCTGGGGTGCACCGATATTGTTTGTGAAGAAAAAAGATGGTACTCGCATATTATGCATTGAATATAGGTAGTTGAATAAAATGACCATCAAGAACATATATCCATTACCAAGGATTCATGACTTGTTTGATCAACTGAAGGGAGAAAAAATGTTCTTGAAGATTTATTTGAGATCCAGATATCACTAAGTATGCATCAAAGAGGAGGACATTTACAAGACAACGTTCTGGACTAGGTATGGGCATTATGAGTTTTTTGTAGTTCCATTCAGTTTAAATAATGCTCCAGTTACATTTATGTTTTTGATGAATAATGCGTTGCATCCATATTTGGATAAGTTTTTTTATTGCATTCATTGATGATATATTGGTAGATTCTAAAAATGAGGAAGAGCATGCTGAGAATTTAGCAGTAGTGTTGAGGTTGTTGAGAGAGCATCAGTTGTGTTCTAAGCTCAACAAGTGTAGTTTCTTTCAGACTGAGGTAAACTATTTGGAGCATGTTGTCTCCAAGGAGGGCATTGTAATAGACCTAGAAAGGATAAGGGACATCATGGAATGGGTAGCTCCTAGGAATGTGGATGAGGTGAAATATTTTATGGGTTTGGTAGGCTACTATAGGTGATTCATCTAGAAATTCTCATAGATTGCTTATCCTATCACATCATTGAAAAGGAAAGGAAATAAGTTTGAATTGACAAAGGAGTGTGAGGCTAGTTTCGAGCAACTCAAGTAGTTGTTGACACAGGAACCAGTGTTAAAGCTTGCAGATCCGGAAAAGAGTTTGTAGTATGGATAAATGCTTGCAAGAAAGGACTTGGTGGAGTCCCTATGCCAGATGGAAAGTTGGTATGCTATG
Organism: Pinus taeda; assembly: GCA_000404065.3. Lineage (NCBI taxonomy): Eukaryota > Viridiplantae > Streptophyta > Pinopsida > Pinales > Pinaceae > Pinus > Pinus taeda. The sequence continues at coordinate 289,455 of APFE031314404.1, forward strand.
ATTTACTAAAGCTGAATGAGCATGAGTATAACTATGCCACACATGATCTTGAGTTGGCAGTGATTATTAATGCGTTCAAGATGTGGAGACACTATATTCTGGGTAGGAGGTTTACATTGATGAGTGATCACAGTGGTTTGTGATATCTATTTGACCAAATGAATCTGAATGGTAGGCAGGCTCAGTGGTTGGCTACGATTAGTGAGTTTGATTTTGAGATCAAGTATGTCAAAGGTACAGACGATAGGGTGGTTGATGCTCTCAGCAGGCGGATACATGTAAATCACTTAGCAACTATGATCTCCTATGGGACAAATATATAAGATAGGCTCTTGCGGGCAAGTCAATAGGATGTCAAATACATGGAGATTATGCATGGGTTGTAGTAGAGTATAGGTATAGGTACAGGTGATGGTGTAGGTACATGTATAGGTACATGCATAGGTACAAGTACATGTACATGCACAAGTATAGGTACAGGTAGTGGTACAAGTATAGGTACAGGTGCAGGTCCACAAGATGTGGACTATTGCCTTACCACATATGGATTGGTTTGATTTAGAGACAAGATATATGTGGCGAACAATAATGCGCTCAAGAAGGTGATCTTGAGACAGTTTCATGCGAAACCATATTTAGGTCACCCAAGTTGTTAGAAGACATTGAAATAAGTGAAGAGATTTTACTATTGGTCGAATCTGAAGAGGGATGTAACATATTTTGTTCCTATATGTTTTGATTGTTAGTGTGTGAAGGCAGAGTATAAACATCTAGGTGGACTGCTATAGCCGATTGCGATTCTAGAGTGGAAATGGGAGGTCATTTCCATAGGCTTCATCACAGGTTTTCTGAGGACAGTGAGACCATGATTCCATCTTGGTTATTGTGGATAGATTGACAAAGGTTGCACGTTTCATTCCAGTGAAGTCTACATTCTCAACTAGCGATGTAGAATATGTATTCATTTGAGATGTGGTCAGATTGTATGGTGTTACAAAGAATATTGTGTCAAACAGGGATGCAAAGTTCACTTCCAAGTTTTGGAAGGCGTTATTTTCAGGTTTGGGCACAGAGTTGGCCTTCAATACAACTCATCATATGTATAAAGATCGACAGAAAGAGAGGGTCAACAGGATATCAGAGGACATTTTGAGGATATACATGATGCATCGACAATGAAAATGGGAAGAGTATCTTCCATTGACAGAGTTTGCATACAACAATGGTTATTGATAGTCATTGAGGATGAGTCATTTTGAGGCATTGTATGGACAACGTTGCAATACTCCCATCAGTTGGGGTGATCTAGTTAATAGGGTATTGATTGGACCATACATGTTGGCAGATATGGAACAAGAAATGTAGGTTATAAAGAGGAATCTAAAGGAAACACATGATAAGCAGAAGAGCTATGCATATCGGAATAGGTTGTTCAAGGAGTTCCATGTTGGGGAATATGTGTACTTGCGCATCAAACTGGAGAAGAGCTCCTTACAGATTGGATCATGTGCCAAAATGATTCCATGGTTTTGTGGACCCTTTAGTATCATTGAGAGATTGGGCCAGTATGCTACCAAATTGCACTGCCTCCGACAGTGAAATTCCATGATGTTTTCCATGTGTCATTTCTTAAGAAATAGTTTAAATATGTTGATCATGTGACTGACTGGTCTGTATTGCAGGTGGAACCAAATGGATAATTCCAGCTAAAGCCTCAGTGATATTGTAGAAAAAGGTTCTCATGCTCCAGAACTGAGAAAGTTAAAGTGCAATGGAAGCACTTTGGGCCTGATTAAGATACATGGGAGATGGTGTATCAAATGCAGGCTATGTATCCTTCTTTGTTTGTCAATTGAGGCAAAGAAGTTTTGGTATATGTCTTGGTATATGTTTGGTGATTTTTGGTATATGTACATATGTATATGGATGTACATACTTCCATGAGATATGTTATAACGATCCAATAAGCGTTATGGGTGTCATGTCTTTATGATGTTATGTTGTTATGTTTTCATGTTTGTTTTCTTCTCAGTAGGTTGATCATTGTAAATATTGCATCGAGCTAAGTTATGAAGTTCCATCGTCAATATATTTTGCTTACAAAAATTTTGTGGTTATAGGTGTTGTTGAACACCGAAGATGGTGTTCCCCTAAGGGGGAGGGTTCTATAATAGCCCTGGTGAAAATTCCATGTAATAAAAGTTAATAAAAGGCTAGATAATAACCACAGATGCTGGGACACTTATTCCAAGTTGAATGTTGGGAAAAATCCTAGTGATGGGGATCACTTGTGATTGTTTATGGCTAAGGAAATTGGAAAAGGAAATGACTAAGGCTTTGGAAAGGCAAAATGGAATTTTTGGCACATTTATTTATGAAAATAATGAAAATTAGGAGAAAAAGGAGGTGAAAGATCACAAGTTGCATGTGAGGAGGAAAATGAAGGAAAATAATGGAAAATGAAGAAAATAGAGGCCTCATTCATAAAAGGGATTTTGAGGATCAATTGGAAACCTTTTTGTCATTTCACTATTGGAGCTCTTTCTCATTATTCTCTCTCTCATACTCTTGGAAAATTAGAGTTTTCTTGGAGCACTCTTGGAGGGTGTGGCCTACTAGGATTCTTGGAGAAAGAAGGAAAAGGAAGAGCAAGAAATCACAAGAGCACATCGGGATAAACAACTACAATAGGGTTTTCTTGTAGGCACCAAGTTGTATGTATGTTTTCCTCACTAGTTTTGGCATGCATGGCATATCCATGTGGTTTTTTGGTTGTCATCTGTCATTGGCATGGAGGATGGTGGAGATTGATAGTGGATTTCCTAGCATTGCCATTTCCTGGATATTCATGGTGATTGTGGATTTATTTTCATTGTTTTGGTTTGGTTGATTCTTATATTTCCTTAGCTTGGGTTGAGTTATTAGTCCTAGAGCCTTGGTTGGAAAAATGCTCTGGAGTCCTGTAACAACTTGGGTTTAGTTACTAGTCCCGTAGACTTGGTTGGACAAATGATTTGGAGCCCTTGGTGGGTTGAGTTACTAGTCCTAGAGCCTTGGTTGGACAAATGCTTTGGAGCCCAGTAAAAGTTGTGGGTTGAGTTATTGGCCCTGGAGCCTTGGCTAGACAAATGCTCTGGAGCTCTGGAAGGTTTGGATAGAGACCAATCTGATGATGATTTTGTGATGTCTGATTGTGAGGTGGAATCATTGTTTGATGAGTTGAGGTGGATGGCCTCTTTAAGCCCTCAATGAGTTTTGATTGATGTGTTCTATGAGATCCCACATTCATGCTTTGAATATGGCGTGGGGGTGAATGGCTGAAGAGAGATTTGGCTCAGCCATTCTATGGTCTAGTGGAATGTGGAAGTCCCATCCCATGTTTGGATTTTGCATCATTAATGAAATGTTATTTCTCCTTGTATCTCTATGAGAATTTTGATGGATTATATGTGTCTTATATGGCTGTACTTTCATTGGTACTATGTTGTTATTATGCCCATTATGTACGACAAAAAAGATGTATGGCTCTCATCATGTTTTACTTGTAATTGAATGATTAATGTATCTATGATCTAATGAATGTAATGGTAGTTGACGTGTTGAGGCATCAATTTTTCTTAGTGACTCTCAGCTAAGTATGAGACCCCTATGCTCAGATCCATTAATTACACTTGTAGTTTACATATTCATGATATGTTTGACAAAATTCCTATCATGGCTAGTAGGGATCTTGTCAAGGTCTCGTTCAAATCATTTCTTTTGCACTGCCATTTCCTTGTTCATTTACTATTCTAAAGGTATCATGAAGTTTTGGGTAGTGACCTGGGATCTGGGCTTGAAAAGGTGGCTTAATTCCTAGGGACATTGGCACTAAACTAGCAAAAAGAGTCCCTAAACGCTGGTAAATAGGCCTGTGAGAGCGTCCCGAGGTCCCTGGATGCTTTCATGCCCATAACATGAGAGCGACTGGGGGTTAAGTTGTCTAAAAGTTCATTGGGACCCAAGGGAAAGCTTCCTGAAGTGTTGGATTGGTTCTTGAAGGTCTTACAAATGATGTTGAATGTTTGTATGGTGTGTTTCCATTGGTTCCACTTCCTTAACATGAATAGGAGGTCAAATCATATCATAGTGGCCTCTCGTTGCATGTTTACCCTGGTTGGACGATTTCTTGGGTATATGTGGGAGGAGGGTGTTACATACAGTCAGAGGTGACATATCACTGGATACACCTAACATGAGGACTAGTATGTATGGGCATCATTCTAGTTCCTGATTGAGGAGACATTATCATCATCATCGTTGTCATCATCCTTATAGGAGGAGTGAGTACTTGCTAGAGGAATTCAAGAAGGTCAAGCCCCTACATTAGATGGAGAGATGAAGAAGCCAAAAAATGTAGAGGCATGGTTGCTTGGGATGAAGAAGTTCTTCAAATTTCATAGCTACTGAATGAACATGAAAGACAAGAAAGCCACCTTCAGTATCAAAGGGAAAGTAGGTATTTGGTGGGAAGATGTAAATAATTTTAAGGGAATTTTGTAAGCAGGGTTGATTTGGGATGAGTTTGAGAGACTCTTTAAGAAGAAGTAACCACCAGAGAGGTACTATGATGACAAAGCTAAGGAGTTTTATGGGTTGTAGATGGGTTCTATGACAAATGACGAGTATACGAGCAGGTTCCTTGAGTTGTTGAGGTATGTTCCTTACCTCAAGGATGAGAAGGCTAAGATTCAAAGATTCAGCAATGGGTTGCCAACAAAATATAATGACCGAATTGAATTTGATGAGCCCATATCGTTGGAAGAAACCATAGAGAAGTTGAAGAATATTTATGAGTAGACAAAGCGTAAATTTGAGACTAAGAATGATTTGAAGAGGAATGACAGAGTTAAATGGAAGTGGCCACTGAAGCAAGGAAGACCTTAGGATGCAGGTGAGAAAGATTTTTTTTTTTCCTTACAAGAAGTTTAATATAATTGAGAAGGAACATGGGTCAGAGTCTAGAGAGCAGCAGAATAAAGGTGATGGTAGGGGACCTTTGTAGTGCTAGATATGTGGCAAAGATCATCACAAGAAGGATTGTCCATTGTACTAGCGTGGAAAACCTTAGATATATAGTGCTAATCAGGAAGATCATCAAGCATCATTTATTCAGATGGAAGGTAAGTTATGTGGTCAAGTTGTTTCTATTTTTATTGATCCTAGATCTAATTATAGTTATGTTAATCCTATTCTGGTGGATAAGTGTGGCTTGAGAAAAGAAGTGCATGGAGAGTCTCGGTTTGTGCAGTTGGATACATGTACTAACAAGAGAGTTCGTCATTGGATAAGAGCCTATGAATTTGAGCTGAATGGTATGCCTACAACAACACATTTGAATGTATTTCCATTGGGTTCATATAGTATGCTTTTCGGTATGGATTGGTTGCATCTTCACAGGACCAAAGTAGATTGTTATGACAAGGCCATTGACTGCCTGGATGATAATGGAAAACATAGAATATTTCCAAGAAAGAATAAGCCTACAATCAGTTAGGATGGTCACAACTATGTAGGCTAAGCAGAGTTGCAGGAAAGGGTCTGTAATGTTTGCAATCCATATCTCTAGTGACAAAGATAAGGATGTTGAGGATGCATAAGTATTTAATAGGTACCTTATATTACAACAATTTCAAGATGTGTTTCCAGCATAGATTTCAGAGTTTCCTCCTCATAGGGAATTGGAATTATCTATTGATTTGGTACCAAGAGAAACACTATCATCGAAGGCACCTTATAGGATGAACACACCAGAGTTAGTAGATTTGAAATTGCAACTAAAGGAAATGCTTGATAATGAATACATTAGGCCAATTGTATCACCTTGGGGTAAACCAATATTGTGAGTGAAGAAGAAGGATGGTAGTTTTAGGTTATGAATTGATTACATGCAACTGAACATGGTAACGATCAATAACAAGTACCTGTTGCCAAGGATTAATGACTTGTATGATCAGCTGGAGGGAGCAACAATGTTCTTGAAGATTGCTTTGAGATCAGGATACGACCAGGTGCACATCAAAGAAGAGGACATCTACAAGACTACTTTCAGGACCAACTATGGGGATTATGAGTTTTTTGTGGTTCCTTTTGGTTTGAATAATTCTAATTCCCTCGTTACTTTTATGTGCTTGATGAATAATGTATTTTTTCCTTATTTGGACAAGTTTTTTATTGTATTTATTGATGATATATTGATATATTCTAAGAATGGAGAATAGAATGACACACATTTAGAAACATTATTGATATTGATAAGAGAGCATTAGTTGTATGCTAATATTAGAAAGTGTATATTCTTTTAGACATAGGTACATTACTTGGGACATTTTGCTTCCAAGGAAGGCATAGCAGTGGTTCCAGAAAAGATAAGGGCTATCATGGAGTGGAAAACTCCTAAGAATGTGGATGAGGTTAGATCATTCATGGGGTTAGCAGGTTACTATAGTAGGTTCATCAAAAACTTCACACGCATTTCATATCCTATTACATTATTGTAGAGGAAAGGTAAGAAATTTGAATGGACAGAGGAGTGTGTAGCCAATTTTGAACAGTTGAAGTAATTGTTGACCAATGCCCCTGTTGTACAGGTAAATCCCCTCTGCGGACAGAGGCGATCCCACTAGCCCAAATGGGGTCTAGCAACAATCACACAACGCTAACACGCAGGTTCCTAATTGCAAATCAAAGATCGATGATGATGGCCTACCTGGATTCCAACGCTAGTACTTAGAAGAATCGTCGCTCCTGTTCCTTTGCTCCGGCTGGTCACAATCCCCATGATCCTCATGAACGGACACCTGCACATGCAAAGAACGACACAAATACAAGCATAAAATCCAATAGATGCAACTATATATCAGTTAGAAAAGATATAACTCAATCATCATTATAAAGACAATAAGAGTGGAACCATAATGATAATCGTCTATTAATGAATAAAAGCAGAGAAAGATACAACCAAGGTTCTGACGTTGAACCTATTCTCTGGCTGGGCGAGTAGCTATGTATGCCATGCAATAGACCTTCTCTCTCTCAGGATTCCGGCAGCATAACCTCGCTATGCTTCAAAATTCTTACTATCACTCTAGCATTACTCCAGCACTCTTAGAACTACTAGCAAAAACTAGCTTGTCTAATGCATGAGGACAGAATTTTATAGATGGAGAAGGGAGGAAGATTCATTGTACCAGGACACCCATTGTGGATTGGCATTATCTCCGAAAAGCTACTGAGGATAGGTGTCAATGATAAATGATGACTCTCGACCTCTATCAGATGGATTTTTCCCTCAAAGAACTTCATGATAAGAGAGGAAAAAACATATGGGTGCGCGTTGGCCAAAAATCATTACCAAATTTAGTTGGCGCGGGTGTTGCTCTAGGACAAAGCGCCAATGGGCGCGCCCCCTTTTGAGGATCTCAATGATTGGCGCGGATAAGACACTGTGTACCTGCACCAATGGAAAAGGGGCACTTTTCAGGGATAATTTGCAGAAGGTGTCTTCAGGGAACAGGAAGTACATACTCAGGGGAACATAATGCAAGTGTTTTTAGGCTATGTCACTGCTCACAGGTCCCGGAATGTATCCTCC
>APFE031314405.1:0-16739 GCA_000404065.3 Pinus taeda
TCTGTTTTTCTTGTTCATTGTTTTATGGTACTGATATGCAAAAATAATTCAAAGTATAAATAAGGAAGAATTGTTAAAAGGACTAGATAATACTGATTCACCCCCCCTCTCAGTATTATTTTCAACAATGCAGGGATTGAAACTGTCCCTAGCTAACCAGAGCGACTAAGTCTTGTTCCAGTGGCATTGATTCTCTTTTGGAAGGTTTTTTAAATAAGGAGCTAATGCTTCTAGCTCTAGAAGCTTCGTAATGGAAGTCTGGTAAATGGTTGGGCCGGATGTAGTCAATGATGTTAGTTTGGGCTCTTTTCCCCTCTTAGGATGGAATTACCTCAAGAGATAAGACCTTCTCCCATGATAATAGGAACCATCTCCCATCCATTCATTCTATATAAACCTCCCTTTTTCCCAAGCACAAGCTAGTGTTAGTGTGGGTGTGTTAGTGCTAATTAATTCTGGAGTAATCATCAAGTTATTCATAGTTGTAGCTCTCTAGTTGTGTGTGAGGGAGAAGTGCGAATTTTGTTTAGTGTGAAGACTAAATGGAAAAGCCTTAAAACTATCATTGTTGAGGCCATCATGGAATGCTAACAGAAGTTTGTGGGAACCCGGATTTGTTAGAGGAGAACAACAACGTCAAGATAATGGTTGTAATCTCTTCTTTATTTAATATATATGCAACTACCGATTGATTTCCTACATAATGTGTCATATCACATGTTTATGGCTTAATTCTTCTTGACTTGTTAAGTAGGTTGAATTACAATTTCTCTATTATCAAGGTTGTTGTTTTCTGTTGTTTACTTGTTTCAGGTGTTCAAATAAGGAAATGAGAGATAGCTGGAGCGCACAAGCAAGGACATCACCAAACAGAATAAGCGTACTAATAGGTAGGCCCTCTTAATTGGTTCTAACCTAAGGAAATATTCCATAGAGTGTCTTGTTTGTGGCTAGACCCGCTGTCAGGCTAAAGGAATTGTTTATGTCTGCAATTAGAATTTTACTTCACTACAGTAGGGAAAACCCAAAACCCCCCATTATTTAAATAATGCGAACCCTTTCCATAAGTTTTTGGCTAAAGTGTCTTTTATGATTTTCATTTTTATTAATTGTCTTACAATTTCATCATTTTTTCGTTTTAATCCGATTTCTATTTTCATTGTTTCATTGAACTTTTCACAACGATACTGTTTTCCCTGATTTGGTCAATTGGTTTGTAAATAACACTCCTTTGAAGTTTAATCATTTCCTTGCCTAGACTAAAAAATGTAAATAAATATATGATATTTCAATTATTGCAATTAAATTAGTCATTCATTGTAAATATTATTTTTAGTGAATTTTTACCATTTCTTTTATTTTTCACTAACGGTCCTATAAAATGACCCAACTAAGTTGTAGAATAAATGAAAACACATTGTGGGATCTTGGTAATTTACTCCAATTTCTTATTTTAAAATAAATTGCCAAACCAAAAACCCAAAATTGAAAAGTGGTTGTAGTCCAATTTGTAAGAAGGTTAATTAACGTGGGCCCCACTTCACTGCCCTTCCCTTCCTTCCTAAAAAAATTGCGATAAAAGATTGTGATTGTGAAATTGTGATGTCACAGTGTTGCATATCACATATCACAATTTCATCGAGCTCCTCAATTATTCAACTCGAGATTTGGCGATTCAAGAAATGCAATGGGGTACTTTAGTTTTATTATAAAGTTTTGTAAGACTCCTTATAACTCCTAGGTCAATCTCACCTCACCATCACCCTCTGCTCACCAACTTATCCCTCCACCTCACTCTTCATTAACTCCTCCATCCCTTATCCCTCCATAACATATACGCAGATGGAATATGATTATTCCTAATGATTTTTTTTAAATAATATTGATTCTAATGGTTTGGTTTAATTATTATATAAAAATATAATATTTAATTATAATAAAATTATATTATAATTTAAATTATAATATAAATATTATATAATAATATTTTAATTAATTATTAAGTTTTGTTTAATTATGTTTAATTAAATTGGTAATTAATTATAATTAATAACATAATTACAATTAATTAGTATTAATTAATTAATATTTGCATTCTAATTTAGGATTAGATTTTTAATAAAAATTCTGATTTTTAGATTCCGCAACAAAAATTCTAGAATTCTCGCAATTGTAATATACTAACTTTGGAAGCTCATAGATGGAGTTTTACTTGGCCAAATGAGGTCCATGGTGGCTCATTGGAAAGATAAAATTGTGGAGAACATTTATGATGTACTTTCATTTCCATATTTAATAATTTATTGGGCCTAAAATCTATCAGAAAATCAAGCTCCAAATTTTTTAACAAAACTAATTTCTAAGTTTATTTTTTTGCATTTGCATTTGCTCACAACTTCTTCTGAGTGCAGATCCATTCACCTATGTTCTCCTTGGCCAATCAAACATTCACAGGAATCAATATAAGGCTCATATTTATTTTATTTTAACTATGTAATTAAGCTTTGATTAGATTTATTTTAATTCCATATTTGGTATTTTGATTTTATTTTTTCATTTTATTTTAACTTTGATTTGTTTTTGTAGGGAAATAGTTAAATAGATGAGTATAATAAGGTCTCAATCAATGAGAATGCTCCAGAAATAGAAGAATGAAATTTTGGGCTAATAAAAATTTATGGAGCAGATTTATTCTTCAACAACCTTTCCTATTTTGAATTCTTTTGTAAATATCATAATAATAGATTGTAGAATGTATTAAGGGCTTCTCTCCTCTGCAATTCTGGAATTATAAAAGCACTATTATAATGGAGATTTAGAGTTGTATGTGAGAGGGAGGGAAATCTCCGATCTTGGGATTATTGAGGATTTTTCTTTTGCATTCTGAATTATGTATGGTAGGCAGAGATTGCACTATTTCAGGTCTTGTTGTAACAACAAAAGTTCAAAGATTGTAGAGCACTGTTGGAGACCAAAGCCAGAGAAACAGATTCAATAGATTGGTATTTCTAATACTATCATTTTAAATACTAGTTTCATTTTATGATGGCAAGAATGTGTCATTTTAGTCATATTTGTGCACTGTTGTCGATATGAATAATTTGTCTCAATTACATGTTATTATTTATCTCTGCTCTTATGGGTTGGATTTTGATTTATGAGTAACTAGTTACTTGCAAATATATCTTTTAATATTGATTTAACAAACAACGATATCTTGTGAACTATTTTCTCATATTATTGTTTAATTATTCGAATTACTGATTTAACAATCAATATCATTTTGTGAACTACTTCCTAAATGTTGTTGTTTGATTATTTTGGTTAAGAGGTATCTGAAGAGAATGTGTTTTGGTATTCATAATGTCAATGAATTGAACTACTCCGTTAGCTTGATATTCATTGTAAGATAGACATATTAAAATACCAATAATTTAAATATATTGCTCTCGGTTGGGTTAGATCTGTATCTACCTAATTGAGATGGGATTAGGATTTAGTTCCATTTTCTTGCATTTTAGAATAATGTTGCATTTAGATTTAATAATACATTCTTAAAAGTCCTCTTCACAAAGATGCAAACTTTAGTTGTGGCTTGGTTGAGCCCCAGATCAGGTTAAGGATCACTTTCTTGCTTGATCAACAAGAAGGATGATCTGATGTCTCTTTTCCATTGGTGGATGAAAGTCATATTTTAAGTCGTTAAAAATTGAGAGAAGGTAACTTGACCTAGTTAAACCAGTCATAACCACCATTCTAAATGGAAAAGGAGTTTCTTTAACGTCTGGACAGAGTGGTCATCACTAATGTTGTTGCCATGATTTTTGAGCCTTCAACATGGTTGTAAATGCTTGAATATAATGTTTTCCATATGTGAATTAAATATGCAACTTTGAGTGTTGTTGGAACATAATTATAAAGTGCTTGGCATTGCATGCACAAATGTTTGAAAATTAGGACTGAACGAAGAGTCAATTATGAAGGTGTAACATTGGTAAAGCATAGTTGTGAATGTTTGAGTTGCAAAAAGCACACACTTCAAAGTAACGTAGTGAAAGGTGATGGAATAGAGGTGAAGAAGAATAGCAGGATAGAGACAAATTTAGAGCATATTATAAAGTATAGAAGTTAACAATTACAAACTAGTTATAAGTACAAAACAAATTACAGAGTAGCGAAAGTTAATCATTGAAGAACTTGTTATAGAGTAGATCATAGAGGGACCGGTGTCTCCTATAGGTTAGTGACTAAAGAGATAAAGGAATTAAGGAATATTGTAGGTTTTTTCCTATAAAACTAACATGATTGGTCTCTCATGTAGCTTGATACTTACAAAGTTGAGAAGTTTGGTGTCTCATGTATGTTGGTGGTTACGAATTTGAAACGATTAGTGTCTCCATTAGGTTGGTGCCTACAAAGATGAGAGGATTGGTTTCTCTAGTATGTTGGTACCTAGAAAGTTGAGGGAATCAATGTGTCTAGCAAGTTGTTTTCTACATATTGTTGTAATAGTAGGTCGGTTCCTATAAAGAATTATTGTATAAGAATGTTTTGTGGTTTTTTCCTGAAAGGGTTTACATGTACCTACACGTGGTTGATGAATTTCCTTACATATGTTTATATATCATTAATGGATCCATTCATTTGGATTTATTCTATGCTTCTCAACTAAATAACGTTCTCAACGAGAATTCATTATGGAAACTACAAAAGAAAACAAGATGAATTTTGAATGTGCCATGCAATGTGGATATTTTTGTTAGAAAATTATATATTACAAAGAAATGGAACACATAAAATATTGCATAAATATAAACACATAAAACACATAAAACAAGAGAGACACATATATACGTGGTTCGCCTAGTTTGGGCTACGTTCATGGAGAAACAACTAGTCCTTCGATTTATATTATCCAACAAACTGAAGAGATACAACCTACAACATATCTGCTATAATTCCCTCTTCGCTCTCAGTCTCCTCTCTCTTCCTCACTCATAATACAAATCTACATAGATGCAATACAATTCCCTCATATATAGCAAGGTGTTGCCTTGTAGGGAAAAAACCCCTAAATTAAACATAACTTCTATTGTGAGATCTTCGCCTAATGAATGGGCCAAATTGACTACAAAATTACAACATTTTACAAGGAAATTTTACATCTATTCTTAGCTTTGTGGGGCATTTCCCTCGATTCCCCCGCCAGAGAGGGGGGGATCCCAAAAGGTCACAGTCGCCCTCCCTAGACCCCCTCCTGCAAAAAATATTTTACGGGCAGCGTTGCTGCCCCATTTCGAACCGGGGTCCAATGCAGTGATACCTTTGAATACAGAAGATAATCAGGCTCCACACCCAACAATATCCCACTTGGAGACTAATTATAGCAACTCCATCGCTGCTTCATTTGCTAGACAATGGCTCCACTCTGGACCTAGATGTTTCTCATCTTCTTCATCGTACTTGAAGACCAATTGAAACTGAGCAGATTCTTAGTTTCTCACAGGTTACAACTTTTGTTAACATATCTGCAGGATTCTGGCTAGTGCATATCTTTTCCAACTTCAACTGTACATCCTCCAATGCTGACCGTATGAAATGGTACTTGAGTTATATATGTTTAGTCTTTGAATGAAATGCAAAGTTTTTTGCAAGATGTATGGCAATTTGGCTGTCACTATATAACTTGCCCAACTCCTAATTCTTACCCAATTCATCCAGAAACCTTTGTAACCAAATCATTTCTTTACTAGCCTTTGTAGCAGCAACATGCTCTGCTTCTGTTGTTAAGAGTACAACAACACTTCGTAGTTTTGAGACCCAACTAACAGTTGTTCATCCTACAGTAAACACATACCCTATTTTTATCCTCTTGTTATCTCTACCACCCACCATATCTGCATCAACATATCACTGTAGAGCATTGTTTGAACCACCAAAGCATAATGCTTGATTTGTGGTACCTCTCAAATACCTGAGAATCCATTTCACCGCCATCCAATGTTCTTTTCCTGGATTTTTCATGTACCTTCTTACAACTCCCATTACATGTGCAATATCAGGCCTTGTGCAAAGCATTGCATACATTAAGCTTCCAACTACTGATGCATATGGGACTTTAGACATATGAGCCATTTCTTCCTAAGTCTTGGGACACTCCTCCTTACTTAATTTGAAATGGCTAGCTAAACGTATACTAACTGGTTTTGCATTCGGCATATTAAGCCTTTTCAACACCTTTTCTATGTACTCACTTTGAGAAAATGCTAATTTGAGATTCTTCCCGTCTCCAGTTATTCTCAATTCTCATACCAAGGATTTGTTTTGCAGCACCCAAATCCTTCACTGCAAATGCGTTTTCCATATTTCCTGCATGTTAGAACTTGCAACAAGCATGTCATATACATACAATAACAATATAATATAACTGCCATCGTTTTTCCTTTTGAGACAAACACAATGATCAAAGTGACATCTAGTATATCCTTGTTCAGACATAAACCTGTCAAATTTTAGATACCACTGCCTTGGAGCCTGTTTTAAGCCATACAAGCTCTTCTTCAACCTGCACACTAGTTTCTCCTTCCCTTTTACCAAATATCCTTGTGGCTGCTACATATATATCTCTTCCTCCAAATCCCCATGGAGAAAGGTTGTCTTTACATCTATTTGGTCAAGATGCAAATATTCAACTGCTACTAGACTTAAAATAGTTCTAATTGAGGTCATTTTAACAACAAGAGAAAATATCTCATCAAAATCTATACCCTTTTTATGTGCAAACCCTTTCACCCCAAGTCTAGCTTTATACCTTTTTCTACCCCCATCTTTTTCCTTCAACTTGTAAACCCATTTATTCTGAAATGTTGTTTTACCTGTAGGAAACTTGACTAAGTCCCAAGTATGGTTATGTGCTAAGGAGACCATCTCTTCTTTCATGGCTTGCTCCCACTTCTTCCTGGTTTCTACCTGTACTACTTCTTCATAACATTCTGGTTCACTAGAATCAGTCAACAATACATAATATAATGAAGGAGAGTATCATTTAGGGGGTCTACATATCCTGGTAGATCTTTTAACACCACCTTCAGGTGTTTGAAGGGCTTTTTGCTATTGTGGTTGTTGTTCTGTGTGTTGATCATTATGATTTTCAGGCATCATCACTTTTTCTGTGATTTCATCAAGCACTGTGTATTGTTTGTTTTCATTTTCTTGTTTCTTTTCTTTCAGTTGATCCTTATACAAAAACTTTTCATTGAATATGACATCTCTGCTCCTAATTATTTTTTGTTTTTCATAATCATAAAAGCGATAACCAAAATCATTTAGACCATATCCAATAAAGATACATTTCTTTGATTTTGCCTCAAGCTTTGCTCTATTTTCTTTATTAATGTGGACAAATACTTCACAGCCAAAAGTCTTTAAAAAAGAGTAGTTACCTTTTTACATGTCCATGCCTCCTCTAGAATACCACCATCCAAGAAACTTGAAGGCCCTATATTTATTAGATAAACAAGAGTATCTACAACATTTGCCCAAAATTTTAAAGGCAATCCTGCATGCAATCTCATGCACCTTGCACACTCCATGGTTGTCCTGTTCATCCTTTCTGACACACCATTTTCTTGTGGTGTTCCTGGAACTGTCTTCTCTCTGCGAATTCCATTCTCAGAACAATACCTATCAAACTCTTTGTTGCAATATTCACCTCCAATGTCTGATCTGAGACACTTCAATCTTTTTCCTGTCTCATTTTCAACCAAATCTTTCCATTTCTTGAAAGTATCAAATACATCAGATTTATTTCAAATACAATAAATCCAGCTTTTTCTGGTTGCATCATCAATAAAAGTAACATAATAACAAGATCCACTAAGAGATGATACTTGAGCAAGCCCTCATACATATGTATGCACAAGCTCTAATTTTTCACTCTTCTTTTCTTTCCCAACTCTGAGGAATCTAACTCTATTCTGTTTTCCATAAACACAACTCTCACAAAATTTTAAATCAACATGCTTCAAACCTTGGCAAAAATTTCTTGAGTGAAGAATCTGCATCCCCTTCTCACTCATGTGCCCAAGCCTATGATGCCACAATGTCTTATCTTCTTCTATAGAGGTTAAAGCATTAAAAAAATTAGAAATACCATTACATAAATACAATGTACCAACCTTTTCTCCTTTTGATATTACCAGGGATCCTTTTGTGACCTTCTAGGTTTTATCTATAAAAGTATTCACACAGCCTTCACCTCCCCACTGCCCTATTGAAATCATATTTTTCTTCAGATCTGGGACATGCCTTACCTCCTTTACTAGCCATTGATTTCCATTCTATTGTTTTATGAAAACTGTACCCATTCCAACGATTTTACAAGGTTTATCATCACCCAATTGAACCTGTCCAAAATCTCCTTGAACATAATCATGAAAATGTTTCCTATCAGGTGTGGCATGGAATGAGGCACCTGAATCTACCACCGAGGCATCAATAATATTTTCTAAAGAAAGACTTAAAGAATCTTGCAACACATCATCTATCACATTCGCTTCATGATTGTTTTCTTGTTGCGCATCTCCTTATTTTCCCTTCTGATACTTGCAGTATTTCTTCAGGTGTCCTTTCTTCCTGCATTTCCAACACTCTATCCCCGATCTGGACTTGGATCTGCCTTTTCTTGACTTACGGTGATATCCTGGGCTCTTTCCTCTTTCCATTTTTCTTCCCCTAGTCTCTACAGTCAAAGCATTACCTGATGTCTCACCAGAGCTTTTCCGTCGCATTTCCTTGCTAAGGATTGCAATGACAACATCATCAAACTTTAAAGTACTAGATCCAGTGACAAAATTACTAATGGCCATAACTAAACCATTCCAAATTTCTGACAATGAGCACAAAAATAACATAGTCCTAACTTTATCATCATGAGTTACCCCTATAGAAATTAACTGGCTGGTAACTGGAGTAAATTCATTTAAATGATCAACAATAGATCCACCTTCTAACATCTTCATATTAAATAAATGCTTCATAATAAATACCTTATTTGAGCCCGAGGTTTTCTCATATAGTTTGGCCAATTTTGACATTGAACCCTCTGTTGTCATTTCCTTTGAAATATTAAATGCTACCGATGCCACTAGGCACAACCATATTGTTCCAAGTGCCTTTCTGTCGAGAATATCCCATTCTGTGTCTGTCATACTCGTTGGCTTCTTTGTCTTTCAGCTCAATGGTTGATACAGATCTCTCTGATACGGATAATCTTCCATCTCCATCTTCCATAGTTGGTAGTTTTGGCTGTTGAATGTTTCGACCCTAAACCTACCATCTTTTTCCATTGCTCCCACTTGAACCAGGAACCCTTCTCTCCTGCGAGTTTTTCAACCAAATAGACCTTCGGCTCTGATGCCAATTGATAGAAAATTATATATTACAAAGAAATGGAACACATAAAATATTGCAGAAATATAAACACAGAAAACGCATAAAACAAGAGAGACACAAATATATGTGGTTCACCTAGTTTGGGCTACGTCCACAGAGAAACAACCAATCCTTCGATTCATATTATCCAACAAACTGAAGAGAGACAACCTACAACATATTCGCTGTAATTCCCTCTTCGCCCTCAATCTCCTCTCTCTTCCTCACTCAGAATACAGATCTACATAGACGCAATACAATTCCCTCATATATAACAAGGGGTTATCTTCTAGGTTAAAAAACCCTAAATTAAACATAACTTCTACAGTCAGATCTCCGTCTAATGAACGACCCAGATTGACTATGAAATTAAAACATTTACAAGGCAATTTTACATCTATTCTTAGCTTCGGGGGCACAAAGGTCGTAGTTGCCCCCCTCTAGACCCCCTCGTGCAGTGAATATTTTACGCGTGGTGATGCCACCCCATTTCGAACTGGGGTCCAATGCAGCAATACCTTTGAATACAAAAGATAATCAAGCTCCACATCTAATAATTTTGTTCACCTCTCACATCAACATAAGGTACCATTTTATTATATTACATGGATCTTCGTGGAATATATAAAATACTTTTCATGGTGATGTATAAAATATCTATTGGTAAGTGATGGAATTAAAATCATTATTTATTATTATTATGTTGATGATGAGGATGATTATCTAAATGTTTTAGAAATAGTAAATTAAAGATGATATTGATATAAATATGTTTGTGGTTATGGATATGAAACAATGGTGTGCCAAATATAGTATTATTTTGCAATTTGGTTGCGACCTACAAAGGATCCCACAATCAGATTGATTAAAAATTAAACACAAAACACATATGCAACGTAACTACTAGAGAAACAAGGCTTGAGTTATGTAGAAGACAATTAAGAAAACAAAAAAAACTAAAACTCAAGAAAATGG
This sequence comes from Pinus taeda, assembly GCA_000404065.3. NCBI lineage: Eukaryota > Viridiplantae > Streptophyta > Pinopsida > Pinales > Pinaceae > Pinus > Pinus taeda. The sequence continues at coordinate 10,408 of APFE031314405.1, forward strand.
GAAACAAATCCTCTTTATTAGTTGTTGTAGAAAACATAGTAATTGAATTTAGAGACACTTAAAGGATCTTAAGTGCACAATGGTGTTCTCAAACTCTACAAAAGGATGTTCAGTTCCTTCAATCCAATTACGAGACACTCTTCTCTAAAAGAAGCCAAACAAATCCTCTAATGTTGAATTCTTTGCACAAGCAAAATTTCAACATAACCATATTTTAACTTCTTCTTCCTCTTGGCTCTAATTCCTTTGGTATTTATAGGCTCGAGATCATACCATAGCTCCCCTTGACCCAATAATGAGATTAAGATGGGTAAGATACACGAGGAGTCCTTTGTAGCCTCCATAACTCCCCATTTATGATTAGAATGGCATGTAAATGGGCTACTAAATTTTGTCATGTCAGAGAAATTTGGCTCATTCAATGTGATATGGTCCATGGGCTACTGAGTTGTCATATTGACATATCTGTGTGGATATCAAAGAAATAGTTGTGAGGATTCGTGCAAAACTACCTTAGCATGCTTACATGATTTGATTTTTTAAATGAACCTTTAGAAACCTTTGATTTTTTTTTTTGCTTCATGATGTTTTCAATGGCAAGTGGTACACATGTACATGTTGCTTTCTGCAATTGAATGTAGCCTGATGTTGGCAGTGTTTGATTGGCCAACATTCAGGGGTATCCCCGATATGATGTCCCTATTAGACCTCACACTGCTTGGAATAGTAGCCCCATCTAGAATACAACCCGATTGCTGAAATATTAAGTTTTAGCATTATGTCTTGGCTGCGATAATGCATAGAATGACATATTTGTGACTTTGGTGAAACAGGTGTATAATGTTGTGAACGGTCAAGTTCAATACATGAAATATTCTAATGCAATGAATGGAAAGTGAGTGAGCCCCTTAGAATCTGTTGAGAAACGGAAACAAGAAATTCCAGTTTAATTTGTCCTTGAATTAAACTGTGAATTAAAATAGAATTCTTTCTTCATAACAATTTGAAAATAATTAATTAAGTTTAATTAACTTAATTAATTTAGGAAATTCGAATTGGAAGTCTTTTAAAGGACATGTATATGTTCTCCCTATCTTATAGGACTTAAGGATGATTTATGAATCAGTGGTAATTAGCTAACTTAGTTTATTGAGTTAAGTCCAATTAAATTAGTTCAAATCAATTTCAGGAACTAATAGTGAGTAAATAGTCAGCTGGGACACTAGTGACCTAATTAGTGCTACTCTTGTTAACTGAAGATTCCACCATTAGAAACTCATGCATTTTGATTATGATAAACACGTCGTTGATACTAGAGTGCAGGGACAGTGTACTAATTGTTTTAGATTTTTTTGAGTTGCACTAATAGTGCATGCAATCAGTAATTGGTCCTTGAGGGATTGCGCTATTTTTAGAAGCTTTATTTCCCACTTGGAGAGCTTGTGAATTAGCTAATCTTTGGCCTTGAGCTTGATTATGAGTTGGAGATTGAATTTGTTGAGTGCTGGGATTGTTCTAGAAAGAACATGCATATTAATTTCATCTTGATTTTCTAGATTAATTCAAAACAGATAGTGGGGTTTTGAGTTGTGGCTTTCTTCGGCTATTTATTGCATTATGTGCCTTTGATTCTCTTCCTCTATTGATTATTGTTTACTCAATGTTTATGGGCTTCTAATGTAAAGAGTAGAAGTAGATTCTTGTCTCTTTCTTTAGCAATTTGCATTCGCTTGTGAATCTACAGGTTTTTGTACATGGTATCGGAGCAAGATTGTTTTTTTGGTCGAGAGTTTGCAGAGAAGTTTTGAGCATTCATGTACAAATATTTCAGAAAAAAAATTGCATATTTGGATTCCTTTGGAAAATATACCAAAATTCAAAAAAAAAATAAGCCAAATTGGAGTTCGGATGAGGGATATATCATTGATTTAAGATCAACTCTCTAGAGGAGATTTCGAAGTTTTGAGTTTTTTGGTTACAGGTGAAAGTCGAATTTGCATACATACTTCAGGATTAGTAGATGGCATTCCATGGGTTGAGGCTTGAGTATGACTTGGAAGGCAACTTGAATTTTATATCCCAGAGGGCCAAGATGGAGGTTGTGCTAGAAGATAATGGCTTGAAGGAATTCACTGATGAAGAAGTTCCCAAGCCAGTAGCTACGTATGCATAGAACTTGGATGAATGGAAGAAGTGTGTGGAAAAGCAAGGCAAATAAGCCTTGAGGGAGTTCGAGACTACATTGTCTCGAGTCTCCATTGCAAGGGAACTCCGCATGCTATGTGGAAAACATTGACAAACTTGTATCAAAATAGTAGTGATCACAAGAAGTTGGCATTGAAGGATAAACTTCGTAAAATGAAGATGGATAAAGGTGAGATGGTTCCAAAGTACTTGACCAAGTTCACTCAATGTCGGGATGAACTTGGAAGTGTTGGAATCACAGTTTCCAAGGAGGATATGGGGAGCCTTTGATCCAGATTTAAACATGAATGAAACAAATTATAGATATAACCATAAATACAAAGATGTAGTAGAAAAAACACCGCATATCATTAACATTAAATATTGAAATATGCTTACAAACAGAATGGAAATAAGACTAGCTCGGGTGATGGTAGGTTATCTATGAGAAGAGATGTGGTGACTACATGCCTCTAAACTGCATTACAATGAGGCTCAAGGGCCTTTTTATTATTGAACAATGAGATGTAACACCAACTGTTTGTGGGCTTGTTGGGGTGAGTTGGACAACCAACTTCCCGGGGTCGTGACTTGGTCATATTATCTCCGTTTGACGTGCATGATAACCCGTTGGAAATATCTCTCCAAGAAATATGATGGAAAATATAAAATTTAATAGAAAATTGCCTAAAAAACATCGTCTAGGGCCTCAAAATGGCTCTGGATGTTTAGGACCCGAAAAACTGCTAAAAATAGTAAACTATGCTACAATTAAGGAAACTGAAAAATTGAAAGAAACAATTGTGGGGGTCCAAGAGGAATTGGTGGGTGGCCACCAATATCCACCTGGATCATTTCTAACCCCTTGGGAAGCAATGGTCCCTATTGTGTTGAATTCCTACATGAGATGAGGAAACTTCTGCTGAACTTGGTCCCTAGTGAGCCACTTGACCTGGTGAAGGAGTTGGCCTGCTTTGACAACTTGATACAGTTGGATATTTTGTTGGTGAGTGTTCTTGATCTACGTGTCCATGATCCAATCAGTTGTTGCTTTCTCCATGCAATCGCTATTTAACTCTGTAGCTAAGTTATTCTGCAATGTCTGATGTGTCCAACAATGGTGGGAAGTATGGTCGAAGGCAATCCACATTGAACGCTGGGTGCAGGCCAAGGAATGGGGGAATGCTGAGCTCAAATGCATTATCAATCAAAACCCTGATAATGGTGTAAGGATCATATCAGAATGGTCTAAGTTTACGATAGGCTTCGGTAAGGAGTTCCTTCTACAAATGCAACCAGACTTTGTCGCCCACCCAAAACTTGTGTGGCACCCGATGTTGATCATGTTGCTACTTGTACTTGGAATTTGATTTCTCCAGAATGTTATGGACCTACTGGAAGATATGTTGGATGCACCTAATGAAGTTGTTTGCCTTATCGGCTTCTGACTGGACATGAGCCAAATTTTCCTGAGTAGCTACAAATGGTATGGCCACATCAATGGGACATAGTGGCTAGAATCTCAAGCCCACTTGAAAAGGGATGTGGCTAGTCGAGCTATGGAGAGTCCAGTTATATCTTTGCTGGACATAGAGAAGGTGCTCAATCCATGTGCATAGATTCTTTGAGTTGTACATGCACAAAATATGTAAGATCATCCTATTGACGACCTCTGTCTGGCCATCAATTTGGGGATAGAAAGTTGTGGAATTAGTGAGCTTGGTGTCCAACACTAACTAGAGACTGGACCAAAATGTACTAAAGAACCTACTGTCCTGCTCTGAGATGATAGACTATGGGATCCCAAAGTGTACCCACACTCGTTCAAAGAAGAGTTTAGTAGTGGATTATGTTGTGATATTCTTCTTGCAGGTTGCCAGAATGGCCATTTTCAAGAATCTGTCGACAACCACAAAAACACAGTCACTGCCATGCTTAGTATAAGGAAGGCCTGACATGTAATCCACGGAGATGGATTCCCAAGCTCGACTAGGGGTAGGCAGCAGAGTATAGAGGCCTTGCTTCTTGATGGTCCATTTGGCAATGGCACATGCAGTGCGAGATCTAATGTACTTCCCAACATCTTGTCAAAGATTCGGCCAGCAAAAAGATTTCTATAGTATTGCCACTATTTTCTCGACCTCGAAATCTCTAGTGGCCCTACTGTAGTGCGCTTCCCAAATAATCTTGGCTCACTAACTTGAAGGAACACAAAGGTGTCCTAGGTGGCATAGCAGGGCATCTTGGAGGCAAAAATCTGGAACTTGCTGACCCTCCAAGAGCATTTGGTATGTGTGGCCTAACTCTGCGTCACTTTTGTAGAGAAGTGGCCAATTAGAAGTCTCGTGCCCACAAGAGTTGAGCACGATGGTTAACACCATGATCGGTGGTCAGCTGAGGCAGGTTGCAACATTATTGGTGCTAGCCTTCTTATACTTGATATTCAAATGGAACTGCTATAGGTCTGTGGACCACTTTTGATGGAGATCATTTTGCAACTTCCCTTGCATCTGTATGAATTGCAGGGGTTGGTGGTCTATGTGGATGACCGATTTCTTCCCCAAAATGTAATGCTTCCATTGTCAGCAAACCTACATAATGGTATACATCTCTTTGTCATAAGTGGGATAATTCTTGATTGCGTATGAAAGTGTCTCACTATGATATGCCACTAGATGCCCCTGTTGAGTAAAGACTGCCCCAATAGCATAGTTAGAGGCATCTGTCTCGATCTCAAATGGATGTTGCAAGTCTGGTAAAGTGAGCACTGGTGCAGATTAGAAGTGACGTTTCAACTCTGCGAATGACTTTTGTTGAGATTCAAAACAAAAGAATTTTGCTTTCGCTCCTCCCTTGGTGACTTGACTTAAGGGCCAAGTGATATGAGAGAATCCCAACACGAATCTGTGGTAGAAATTGGCAAGAGCCAGAAAGCTATCAAGATTTGTCAGAGTGGTTGGGGCTGACCAATTCCGAATGACCTGGATCTTGGCTAGATCCACATGCACCCCTCGTTCATCAATGATGTATCCCGGAGACTAAACCTGGGTCATGCCAAAAATGCATTTCTCCAAATTGGCACCCAGCTTGCATTGCTGCAGTGTTTGGAGAACCTGTCGGATGTGGTGGAGGTGCTCTTGCCAACTCTGGCTGGAGATTAGGATGTCATCCAAGTCTACCACTACAAATGAGTTGGTGAATAGCCGTAAGATGTCATCCATCAGCCTCATGAAGGTTGCAAGATAATTCGCCAACCCAAAAGGCATAACCAACCATTTGAAAAGTCCCTCCTTGGCTTTGAAGGAATTCTTCCACACATCAGAGGGTTCGATTGGTACCTAGTGATAGCCAGACTTCAAGTTGATCTTGCTGAAATATTTCCCCCCTTCAATTGGTCCAGAAGGTCATCAATCTGTGGGATTGGGTACCTATTCGAGACAGTGATCTTTTTCAATGCCCAGTGTTAAATATAGAGTCTCCAAGTCCCATCCTTCTTCTGTACCAACATGATTGGGCTCCCACAAGGTGATGAGCTCGGACAGATGTGATATTTCTACAATAGCTCCTAAATCTACTTCTTGATTTCATCATTCTCTAGAACGAAGCGCTAATAGATTGGTCCATTGGGTAGTAGCGCACCTGGGGTCAGATTGATGGAGTGCTTGACCTGACAGTGCAGAGGCATCCCTATGAGGGAGGTGAATATGTCCTCGTACTCCTGCATGACCTTATCCATCTGTTGTTGTTGTGTAGAGGCGCCCTGTCTAGAAGTTGCGACCACCATCTTCTTCTTTCCCTAAAGGTGTATCATGAGGGAAAAAAATTTCCCGGTTTTGGAAATGAGATTACTCCATTGTTTTGTAATAACCAAAGAGATAGCAATAGGAAATGCTACCTCCAGTATCTTGTACAACATATTTTCCAAAGTAATAATAACAACATGAGGCCTTGACTCATACACAACATGTCACTTCCATAAGTATGGTTGGCCTAATAATACATCACAAACATTAAGGGGAGCAACGTCACATAATATCTCATCTGCGAAGGGCTTGATGTTGTATGGAAGCTCAGACTGTTGGCTCACGTGAACATCCCATCCTTGGTGAAGCCACTCGATGGTGTACGGTTATGGATGTACTGTGGTG